>CAMOHE010024993.1:0-43182 GCA_946598075.1 Artocarpus hirsutus
AGAGGACTTGAATCCCACTAATGCACCCCTAAAAATAGATATAATAAAAGTTTATAAAATGATTAAGCGAATAAGAACTCAAATTTTGATAATGCTATAGATCTCTTGACCATTATAATGACGACAACGTTATAATAATTGATAAGTTATGTTAACGACTATTGACGTAATTTAGAAAACGGCCCCAAGTTACAAAATCTATGGCAAATATTATCTGTGGGAGTGTTCAATTGCAAATTTACAACTTAAAGTTAAAGAAGACTAACTGAAAAATATTATTTTGTTTTGAATAGGTTGAAGCGTTATATTTTTATGAAGATGAAAGTATGTATAATTGTTAATTACGCGTAGTTTTCCTTTGAAATGTATCATGTGAATTACATGTTACGAATTTTTCATGACAAAGATGTTGTAACTATGATTTTATGAACAACAATGAATTGAAACATATTAAAATGGTAATTAAATTCTCATTGCTCCAACGTGTGCTTCAACCGACGTATACAAGAGCAATTTCAATTGAAAATGACTGAAAATGGAATTGAAATTGCTGAAACCCATGCCAAGCCAAGAATCCTACTGTTTGGCTGAGTGGTGAGAACCACAGTTTTCACTACAAACTCAGTTATGAATAGTGTAAAGCTTTTATATACTACAGTAAAAGTGATTCTAATCAACGGTTTTCACAACCCTTCCAAACACCCTATGTTTGGCCGTTCAACGAATGCTCGTTCTGTTGTCATACAGAATTAGAAGCCTTTCTCTAATAGGGCCGATCGATTTTTCTCAATCTTTTCGACGTATAATTATGAGAATGACATGTTATATACGTGTGGCATAAGTGATCATATCATGACAAAGATCATTACGAAAAATGTTGAAATTTAAGAATAATGTCATGCATCACCGCAAAAATAGAAAACATGAAAGACAAAAACACATCTTGGTAATCCGCAAGAACAACGTTAGGACCCAAAATAATAATAATAATAATAAGTAGAATGAACAAAGAAAACAATAAAATTGCTATCCCAATAACGGTCTATAAAAAAAATATATATATATTTCATTAAAATATTACCTTTTCATTATGATAAGGACGGCGGAGTTACAACACGTGTTTGAACAGAAGGTGATAATCAATCCTGATGCAAAAAAAAAAAAAAAACACATGAAGATAAAATACGTTTAAAAAAGGTTCCTCAAAAACAAAATCACTTGAATTGCAAATCAAATAATCCTTTAAGCCAAAACGTATAAAGTGAAAAAAAAAAAAAAGACTTGAAAAATGATGAACGAAAGATGGGGGAAAAAGGACTAGCAAACCTGACGAAAAAGATATTCAAGCAAGCACTTGTCCTAATGCAAAGCGTCCAACAAGAATGAATTTTGAAATTAAAATAAAAAACAGGAACAAAAGAAACTAAAACCAAACCAATCAACCCTATGAGATATTTTCATAGGTCAACTAAAAAAAGAAACTGAAAAAAAAATTTCAGGATATCCATCTAATTATATATGTAATGTGCCCAAAAAATAGCAAAAAAGGATTTCTTCCTAATTATACAAGGAATGGACCCAAAATAGAAAAAAAAAAAAAAAAAGAAGCAAAATATCACAACTAATTGATTTTTTAAGACCAGATATATTAAAAAGTAGGATTTCTTTTTTTGAAAAAAAAGAGTAATAAAAGTGAATATTTTCTGTAATTATTTTGACAACTAAATATGAAATAGTGTCCTATGCCAAGGTGAATTGGTGGCATTTAAGGGTTGTTTGACAGTGGTAAAAATCACTCAGTTTTCACTACAAATTCAGTTATAAACAGTAAAAAGTTATCATATGCTACAGAAACAATTAAAAAAATTACTACAGTATAAAACTCTCACATACTAAAATAAAAATGATTCCTACTATAAGTTTTCACTACTCTTTCAAACATCCACTTAGATTTTTCATGAGTGTGGTATGCAAGAAATGGATCTTATTATAGACTTTGGAGTGTGTGAAAGGTGGAACAAAATAGTACTACTTTTTTATTTTGGGTAATTAAAATAGCATACTATTCTGTTGTCCTTAACATGCCTCTTAACAAAACTAGGTGGAATCGTTGAAATTTAAGGAACACCCCACAATCTCCACGGTCTAAAAGACCAACCAACCACCCACCAGCCCCGCCGTCCCTCGTCTTCTTTTGCTTTAAATTAAGATACTTTACCATTCACAAAAGATACCTATGAGTTGTGTGCTACAAATTACGTTGAACTTTACGTTGTTTTTTCTGCATCCGTCCACGTTGAAAATTTTAAAATACATAAAAAGCTTTTGAAAACATTGGTTTGAACACTATAATATTAATTATCTGAAACAGTTTCTTCGTAAACCACTAGCTTCTTCATATAAGGAAACAGCTTCTTCGTGAAACACTAGAAAACTAATCTTCCGTAAAATAAATTAGATACAAAGTTTAGAAACCAATTTTAATTAAAAACACTATAGCATGTAAGAATTTTATACTATAGCACACTTTTTCTTAACATATATCATGTGAAAGTTTTACTCTATATTAATAAAAAGTTTTAGTTTTAACTTATATTGCCAAACATCACATAAACACTATTTTGAACTAAAAGTTTTGGTTTAAACGAATTTTATTATATTATTTTTTCTCACAAAATTTAAGTTGTTATATTGTTTTTAGCTCAAACTTTTGGTTGGAACTGGAATTTCCATACGTCCTCTTAAATTCTTTACCTTCTAACCAAGGCAAAAAAAATATCAATTTTTTCTGAGTTTCTAATCTGAAGCCTTATAAGCCTTTTTTTTTTTTTTCACGGGATACAAAAGTTATTCTTTTGTAAACTACATAAGAAAAAAAAAAAAAAAGAGAAGCTACAAAGGGGTGGTCCTCCAATGTAAACAACATTATGTATTTCACAAAGCGTGAATCGAGGAAAAAAGTATAACATCATGATGGTTTTCCTCTTTTTTTAAGATTTTCATCGTAGTATATAGTACAAATATGAATAGAACAGGATACGACCCTACCTCTTTGACATGTGACCTTTAACACAAAAGCTAAATTTTAATTATGCCTAGAGTACGTGTAGCACTGATTTCTCTTCTTGACTACATAATTTTGCACCAATTAATTTGATTTAGACTGTGGGATTAGTTTACTTGTATGAAACAGCTTCTTCATTACTTATCTAATTCATTTTACAGATGATTATCAAATTATGTGAACATATAGTTCTTAGAGTTACGTTAGTGACGAGATCATACGAGAAGTTTTATAGGGTGTCTGATAAATGAGTTTAAACTGTTTAAACTTAAACATTGTAACATGTGAGGGTTTTATATTTTTGAATTTAAACTTATGAACTTATTTGCTAACCATTAGAAAACTTAAAAAATAGGTAACATTGTCTAAAATAGTAGAGTACCATAAAAAGCACTTTGAAAGAATACATTTGAAACCTTTCCAAAAAGAGAAGACTTTAATATGAGAAGTTTTATAAAATGTTTGATAAATGAGTTCAAACTGTTCATACTTATGAGTTTGAACTCGAACACTTTAATATGTGTGAACTCTAATATCAAACAACTTTATACTGTTTAAACTTAAAAGAGTTCAAACACACCAACTTAATTCCGAAACACTAGGAAACTTAAAAAATAGGTAACATTGTCTAAAATAGTAGAGTACCATAAAAAACACTTTGAAAGAACATGTTTGGAACCTTTCCAAAAGGAAAGGTTCAGGAAGTGCTTGATTGCGCCACATCGTTGTCGTTTACTTTGCTTTATTCCTCATATGCTTTCTTTCATTCGGCCACTGATATTCTTTGCAAGTTTTACCACTCCATATAGCTGGTGTGACTTGGACGAATTTCAAGTTAAGATGACACTATTCTCGCAACAAATGCTGCCACATCTTAGATTTCACTCATATGGTCCAAAAACCAACAAAAGTAAGAACCATCGAGTTGATTATTCAGTGTTTTAAACCATTAGCATCATAAAAAACCCTTAAAGCAAAGAGCAAAAAAAAAAAAAAAAAAAAAGTACTTGCAAGCAAATTAGCGGCATTAGCATTCTTTTGTGAATTAATTTCAAAAATTCCCTCTAAACTACAACCCTTGTAACAACGTATGTTGATTTTCATGATGTAACATTCAACCTTCTTAATTTATGAAGTAATAATAATAAAGGGTTGTTTACCTTTTTATATCTTGTATTTTAAGTTTATTAAAACACTCTACTTTTGGTTTTAGATCTCATCGAGTTTATACCTTTAGATTAGATTTAATATGCAAATTTATACATTTTTTTTAATCAATAGTAAAAAATGATCTAAAAAATTACCCCAAAATACCCTCAAATTAAAAAATAAGTGAGCTTTGCACATATTTGAAAAAAGTTCATACTAAGATTTTCGACTTTAAAAATATAAAAAATACCCTAAAAATAAGCGTTTTATATCCTTTTATTTTTGTTTTCTTTTTATTTTTTAAAAGTTTTAATTTTTTTTATTTTACTTAATGATAATTTGATCATTTTAAAAGTCAAAATCAACTATTAACTAAAGTAAGGTATAAATTTATGTATTAAATCTAATCTAAAGGTATACAGTTAATAAAATTAAAAATAAAAAATATAAATTTTAAATTAACTTAAAATAAAAATTATAAATAAGATAAATATCCTAATAATAAAACCAGAAAGCATTAATGTTACGTTTTAAAAATCGGAATGGTTGCAAGGATTTTGGTTGAACAGGAAATTTTGTGATTAATCCTTTTGTTTTGCATAGCCAGCACAGCTTCTCTTACTGTATGAAACGAACAGAACTCAAGTTCGAATATGAATCGGTCAAAGTACTTTTCTTTCCTTTCTTTTTCTAATCTTTTTCTCTGCTCAAAGAGACGGAAAAAAAGAAAAACCAATGCTCAATATCACGAGAATTTGCACAGAAACCAATCAACAAACTAGAGTCCAAAGCATTGTGGAAGACAAAACACTGAAAAGTAAAGGAGAATTTTCCCCCAATAAACTAATAGCATCACTTTCGCTTCTTTCTCTCTGTACCAGCTCACCGAAGCAATTAAAATAAAAATAAAAAATAAAGACTAAAACTTCACTCGACAGCTAATATACAAAGAAGACATGGGGCAAAAAGCAATAAGAACAACAAGCCAAAGGATTAGACACGGTGAAAAAAAAAAAAAAAAAAGAAGTAAATCAAAGCACGACACTAATTCCACGGATCATCCCACCCTTTGGGTCCATCTCTTTTAACAAATTCAATAATGGCCTTGACAGCTTCATCCACTCTATTTGAGAGGGAGTGATTCCCATATTCTATTTCAACTTTCTCTGCACCCCCCATTGCTTTGCACAGTCTGCAAAAGTTTTTTTTTTTTTTTTAAAGAACCAACAAGATCATTAATTACCATACTAGACTCTCTCTCTCTCTCTCTTAAAAAGAAACACAAACTGTGCAAGAGTGCATGAGCACTGCACATGCATAGATGCAAGAAGACACGAAAAGGGGTTTTCACATCATAAATGTAACATTGAGACGATAAAAGGTTTGTCAGTAAAGTAACAAACGGATAAAAGAGTTACTACTTTTACCTATCAACCATGGCCTTTTTGTCAACGTAGTCTGGAACGTATTCGTCAGACATGGAAAAAATAACCTGCCAAAAACAAGAAAGAAATGAGATAGTTGCAATGTTGTAACGTCTCCTGTGAAGTAGAAAAGTAGACAATTGCATCCGTGAAAAAAAAAAAAAAAAAAAAAAAAAAAAAGGCCTTCTCGGTGCCGCATAGACACGAATAAAAGGGATCTTATCGACCGTTTCTACAGTTCTACTCAATTATTGCTTAATAAGAAAAACCCTTTTACAGTTTTCTTAAACAGGTTTGTTAGTTAATAAAGAAGGAACCAGGGACGGTTCCACCAAGCACCGTCTCATGGTAGAGAGGTCTGGATGCTATTTAAAGCTTGGTTGGCATTAATTGGTTCTAACCAATTTTTTAGTTAGAAACAATGTAAAACTCCTATATGTTACAGCAAAAGTAAAAAAGTTGCTACAATATAAAGCTCTCACATGCTACAGTATTTACAATTTTAACCAATGGTTCTAACCACCATGTCAAACACTCTATTAATATTCCACGTTCCAACTTTTTGTACATGATTTATATACTTTACGTTCATAACTTGCGTAAATGCAGAGATAGAATTTGCTTTCTCTATGTGTTCAACTCATTAACTTCTAGATCTAAGCTTCCATTTGTATTTATATACATTTCTCCAACAATAGAGTAAGAAGCAACAAATTTCAAACCTGGCAAGGTGTGTTGGACATGTGTCCAAGTCTCATTCTCAGTTGGTCATCACTAAGGTCGGAACTGAACATGTCATCATCTCCCATGTATGCGCATAGGGAGTGATACCTGCAAAACAAGTTAGTCACTTAGGAAAGAGAGCGTTGTCATTTTTTTCTTTTTTCAAAATCTGGTATGCTCAATCAAATCAGTTGCCAATTTCTTCATGGCATAGGGTGAAGTGGAGATACACCAATATATTTATATTAAAACATGAACTCCCAAAACAAGCAAAAGTAACAAGAATTTGATATACATTAGGAGATGATTACTAAGTTGTTCGCCATTAAAAGGGAAAATGGCGTTTCTAATAAGCAAGCAAAGTGGATCTAGTTATATGCTAGAAGAGAGAAGATGGTTGTATACCAACCTATAAGCAGTTATTGGGGCCGTTGGATCTGCCACTCTAGGCATTAATTCAGAACCACGACCTTCATTTATCATTGACCAAGCCAAATCAATCATACTTGCTGTTTCAGGAAGAGTTGCTCTGTATTCGCGATCACTTACTGGGGCCTAACAATTCCATTCCAATTAGCATTTTTTGACAAAGATATTGTTAAATAAAAAAGAACCTCCAGATGCTCATCAAAGGGCATGACAAGTTAAAGAGGTTGAAGAAGCCTAACACTATTTTGCTTATTCTAGTAACACACACACACACACACACACACAATCTAGCAGTGCTATTCCGCTTCTCATTTCACAATAAGAACTAATTTTATGTGCTGTAAGGACACCATTGGTCCACAGTATTGATCCAAGTTAATCTACAAAGTATAATTTAGGAAATCATATTATTCATGTGTAACGGTTATAATATAATCAGGTACCCTTTCCCCTCAACTGAGAGTTCATATTTGTACAAACATCACGCCTATGGGCAGGTTTGCATATAAGTTATGCCTGAATAGAGTTTTTCATGTTTGCCAACTGGTGCTAGCCCAGTTGGCAAAAGGCGGGATGGGTTAAAGGGGAGATCACCGGTTCAAATCCTGAGAACAAATAGCATTATATCAAAATAAATAAATAAATAAATAATTGCAGAAAGGTCGGGATTTTTATTATTATTAGTTATTTAGAAAAGTTTACAACAAGATTTTGAATTTTAAATAAATTCAAGTCACAGATAGTTTTGGAAACCAACATGCCAAATTCTGAAAATATGGGACAGCCACCTATGGTGTCTGTAGCAGATCAAAGTAACAAAGAGACAGTTAATGATAGATGGAAAGATAATAACATTAGGAAAGAGATTGTCTCCTCAAGGAAGAATCATACTCGAGGAAAGGATAACACCACTCCGAGGCAAGGTTAGGATTCTAAAGCAGGAACAAATCATCAATCAACTTCTATGTCAGGTAATACTCATCCTCACTCTTAGTCTCTTAGTAATTTAAATGTCCCCATTGCTCATCAGAAATGTGTCAGAACTTGTACCAAATATCCCTTGTCCAAATTTGTGTCCTATGATCATCTGTCTTCGTCTTTTTTGGCTTTTACCTCACAATTGTCCAGTGTAGAAATTCTAAAAAATGTATAGGAGGCATTAAGAGTTCCAAAGTGGAGGGAAGCTGTACTTGAAGAGATGAGAGCTCTTGAGAAGAATAACACCTGGGATGTAGTTACTTTGTACGAGGGGAAGTTCACTGTTGGCTGCAAGTGGGTGTTCACAGTGAAATATAACTCAAAGGTCCTTGAAGAAATATAAAACAAGGTTGGTGGCCAAAAGCTTTACCCAAACTTATGGCATTGGTTACTCTGAGACCTTCACACCAGTGGCAAGGCTGAATGCTACGAGAGTGCTCCTGTCAGCTGCAGCAAATCTAGATTGGCCTCTGGAACTTGACGTGAAGAATGCCTTCCTTAACGGAGATCTTGAGGAAGAAGTGTACATCGATGCTCTTGCTGGATTTGAAGAAAAATTTGGCTCTAAGGTATGTAAGTTAAACAAGTCTCTGTACAAACCGAAACAATCACCTAGGGCCTAGTTTGAGAAGTTTACTTGTTCTGTTAAGAGACAAGGCTATACTCAAGGTCAAACCAATCACACTCTATTTATGAAATTCTCTACTGAAGGCAAGGTTGCAGTTTTAATTGTTTATGTGGATGACATAGTTCTTACAGGTGATGATGTAGTAGAGATGGACAGGTGTAAGAAGTGTTTAGCCCAAGAGTTTAAGATTAAAGTCTTGGGACCGCTCAAGTATTTTCCTGGCATGAAGGTTGCATGCTCGAAGAAAAGGATAGTTGTGTCGCAGCGCAAGTATGTACCAGACATGTTGAAAGAAATGGGGATGAGTGGTTGTATACCTTCAAATACGCCTATGGATCCTAACAGAAAGCTTGGTGGAAAAAAGGAGGACAGTACTCTTGTAGACACTGGGAGATATTAGAGGTTAGGAGGGAAGCTGATATACCTGTCACATACTCACCCTGATATTGCTTTTTTAGTGAGCGTCGTAAGTCAGTTTATGCATGCTCCATAAGAAGAACATCTCGAAGCAGTTTATTGAATCTTGAGATACTTGAAAGGCACTCCCAGGAAAGGTTTGTTTTTTAAAAACAATGATCAGCGGAGTATTAAGGTCTTCACTAATGCAGATTGGGCAGGTTTGGTCATTGACAGAAGGTCTACGTCAGAATATCGTACCTTTGTTTGGTGCAATCTAGTCACTTGGAGGAGTAAAAAGCAAAGCGTTGTAGCTCGGAGTAGTGCAGAGGCTGAATTTAGGGCGATGGCTCAAGGGGTGTGCAAGGTTTTATGGCTGTACCGTGTGTTAAAGGAGCTAAAGAGAACTGTGGAACATCCTATGAAGCTATATTGTCACAACAAGGCAGCAATTACTATTGCTCACAATAATGTGCAGCATGACAAGACCAACCATGTGAAGATTGATCTTCGTTTCATCAAGGAAAAGCTTGAAGCCAGGATCATTTGCATGCCTTTTGTTCCAACCACTCAGCAAATAGCAGATACTCTAGCCAAAGGTCTTGCAAGGCCTATTTTTGAGCACTTAATTAGCAAGTTGGACATGATAGATATCTATGCTCCAACTTGAAGAGGAGTGTAGAAAAGTCAGGATTTTTGTTATTATTAGTTATTTAGGAAAGTTTACAATAAGATTTGAATTTTAAATAAATTCAAATAATAGGAAATCTGTTAGTTCCTTTTTCTGTTTGTAGCAGGTCCTATTTTCCAGGAGTGCAGAGAATGTTATGCTTTTTCTCTCCTATTTATTTATTGTAATACGTTCAGTTTTACGAAGAAATGAAAATAATTTTCTCCCCAAAATCCAAAAACAAAAAGAATAGAATTACTCATGTTCAGGATCTCTTAGTGGCAACCAACAAAGCTAGTGCTTCAACTAACAAGGAAAGGCACATAGATCTCTAGTAACAGGGGGCAAAAGAAAGCAGTTAGAGAATTTAGTACCTGCAAAATGGCAGCACGGACTGCCCTGGAGCATGCAGCATTTGTTCGCATATAATGCACAATATCCTAGAGTTGCAACCAAAATAATACTATACCTCAACAAATATATATGGTTCAACGTTGCATCAGATAGAGCTCAACTAAAGTTTCAATCAGCACTAACCTGACAGCCAGTACTATGACCGAGTAGCACCACACCCTCAGAGTCTTCTTTGTTAATGAGATAACTAATCAGCTGATCTAGCTCCAAGGCGTCCTTTGATATAAAAGGTTACAGTGATTTCTAAGTAAATCGAGAAAATGTGTAGTTCTAATGCATACCAAACGAATAGCCCAAAAGATAAACATAGATACAACTGATATTCAAGTTCTGCATTGCAGCTCAACAGAATCAAACTAAAACAGAAGCCTGCAAACATGTAAGATGGCTATTCACCGGATGAGGAATAGCCTAGAGTGTGTGTATGTGTCTATATATATATAAGAGACGGATAGCTAGTATTGCAACGTAATAACTACATCGATTGAAAAATCCTTGTCTTTCCACTTAAGCACATTAGATTCTTCTCATCCTACACCAAACTATCCCTCAAGCCAGTGATTTCAGTTAATGGCATATTTATACAACGTCAACTTCCTGTTAAAAAAAAATTGTAGCTGAACTTTCATATCGACTTAGGACAGAACACTTTATAACACATTACAACTACCAGATTTTGGTTTTAAGGGACACTTGGTACTTTGAATGCAAGATGAGGTTGATTCACAATGAAAATAAAAGAACATAACCAGCTCGCTGGTATAAATATGTAGTTATACCATAAGACATGTTGTAAAATTAGAAATAGAGACCGCATTATCAAGACCAATAAACAAGAAGCATGCATAGAAAGTTCAAAGACCTAAAGCTAGAACCAAAATTAAAAAAATAAATAAATAAATAAATAAAGTGTATTGCCATAAGTTACCTGTTTCAAGCTAGAGGTGCCATATCCAGTGTATGATGACGACATGAGTAGTTGAACGAGTGACCATTTCTCTTTATCCAAGGCAATTGCAAGAGGTTCCAAATATCTATACACCAAATAAAAGAAATACACAGCAAAACGCAAGGGTTTAGAAGATGTTTTAAGAATCTCAAAAACAAACATCATGCTCAAAAATGTAATATGGTTCTCACACAAGCAGAGATTGAAAGAAAGCAGAGAACAAGTTGCTTTGATGGACTTCATTGGCGCCTAATTTACTATAGCTAACAACGAAACACATACTCTGTTGCAAGGAAACCATCAGTCAGCCCACCAATGAAGATTACTTGCTGCTTGTAATTACCTGTTTTAAATGCAACCTGGACAGCAAAGATAACTATCAATAGAAGCCATTTCAAGATGAATAATGCAACAGGCACCAAATTGTTTACTAAATTTTGAATACTAAATGATATGGCAATCTACTTGTTAGAATACAATTGTTTACTAAATTTGAATACTAAGTGATATGGCAATCAACTTGTTAGAAAACAATAACTAAAATATTTGAGTTAGTGATGCACATCTTACTTAACCAATCAGATGTTAAAAAGTGTATTGCCACATCAATTGGTATTCAAATTTAGTAAACAATTTAGTGTTGGAATATTAGAGTTTCAAAATTGAACCAAGGTGAAGGAAGTTTGCTTAATTGTAGCAAGCGAGTAAAATATGGTACTAAGTTACAATTAATACTTAATCTAGAAAAGCAAATTAAATGTCACAAGAAGCAATCCAAGTTTTTGCAATGACCACATCAAAACTTCAAATTTTCAATGCCATTTCTTCCTAAATTCTGCAATCAATTAAACAATTCCATCCCTATACACTTAAACGGCCTTTTGGAAAGAGAGAGAGAGAGAGAAAGAGAGGTTGATTTCAAAATTGCCCTTTGCCTATAACTAATTTAACTGTCATCTGGCTACTACAAAACTAATTTAGCGGCTACTGCTACATATCATATGTTGCGCGGAAGCGTGCCGGAGTGGCAAGGCAATATATTCTAAGTGGGAAAGAAAATTAAAATAACACCAAAAATTTGGCGTGGTTCAGCAAGTTGCCTACGTCCAAGGGAGGGAGATAACAAATTTTTACTAATATGGTGAGCAAATAACGAATACAAATATCTCTCAACCTCACTTCCTAAATTCTCAATGCACCCCTTCTCTCAAATACAAACTCAAAGAAACAACTCTCAGTGTTTTCAAGCACCTCCCCAAAACAAAGCTTGAATACTACAAATTCTCAAATGCTCTGAAGAGCTTTTAATACAAGTGAAGAAATTGTTCTTTAATACTTGAAACCATGCAAATGCATGACGATTTATAGCCTAAGTCTCTTAAAATATACGAACGCAAAGAAACAAACCATATGTGTGGCTTATATGCAAATGCTCCATCACTAACCATTTTAGCACTATACCAACCTACCAATTCCTTTGTTTGCCAATAGCTTATATAACCATTAACCAATTGATATTAAATACTTGTGGTCTAAATTGGAGCCACCTTACTGACAATCTCCACCTTGGCTTCAATTTTCATCATTTGCTAAACAAAGTCATAAAGGAGGTTTCCAAACGCTCCAAAAGGTGTCATACACCCGAAGGTGTTCAAATTTGCAGGATGTTGATCAAGCCCAAACACTGATTGAACTTGACCGTTGTTACCAACTTGGTTCGCATGTCTATGGGATTATCAACAGTTTTAATCTTATGAAGTAGGGTCTTACCTTTTTCAAGAATTTTCCAAAAAAAGTGATACCTAACGTCGATGTGCTTTGTCCGTGCATGGTATACTTGGTACTTGGCTAAGTGGACAGCACTCTGGCTACCACAATACACAAAAATGTGCTTCTAGACAATTCCCAAATCACCAAGTAAACCGCGTAGCCATATTGTTTCCGTAACGGCCTCTGCAACTGCCACATACTTTGCCTCTGTTGTAGACAAAGCAACTGCTGACTGTAAAGTAGACTTCCAACTAACTAGGGCTTTTGCAAGAGTAAATATGTAGGCAGTAGTTGATCGACGCTTGTCCAAACCACCAGCATAGTCAGAATCAACATATCCAACAATAAAATGACCAAGTGAATCATCCTGCTCAAATACAAAACCAATATCCAAATTTTCCAGAATATACCTCAAAAACCATTTCACAGCTTGCCAATGTCCTTTACCAGGATTATACATGTACCTACTCACTACTACAACAGCGTGTGAAATGTCAGGCCTTGTACACACCATTGCATACATCAAGCTACCAACTGCATTTGCATATGGAACCTTTGCCATGTACTCCCATTCCGCATCAGTATTGGGAGACATTGCTGAGCTAAGCTTGAAATGAGGAGCAAGTGGAATACTAACAGGCTTTGACTGCTCGTTTAGACCAAAGAGTTGAAGTACTTTCTTCAAATACTGCTTCTAGGTTAACAAAGCTTGCCCTTTTTTCTATCTCTGATAATCTCCAACAAAAGAATCTCCTATGGCAAAGGAGAGCATTGAAGACCATGAAGAAGCAGAGAAGGTTCAAACCCAAGAACCTCCACAACAATCAGAACCAATTGCAGTAAGAAGCCAAGACGATAGATCCGAAAACCTACTCGATTTGCTGATATGCTATATGCACTTCTAGTCATAGATGATAATGTTCCTCTCACTTACAGAAATGTAGTCCGAGGCCTAGAAAGCGAGAGGTGGAAGAAAGCCATGGATGAAGAGATGCAATCTCTTTAGAAGAATGGGACTTGGAAGTTGGCACAATTACTACAGGGTAAGAAGACAATGGGATGTAAATGGGGTTTTACTGCAGGGTAATAAAAATGATGTTCGCTACAAGGCAAGATTGGTGGCGTAAGGCTACGCTCAGAAAGAGAGAATTAACTACAATGAGGTATTTTCTCCAGTTGTGAAACATTCCTCCATTAGAATTTTGTTGGCCTTAGTAGCACAGTTGAATTTGGAGCTAGCTCAACTTGATGTGTATACCGCATTCTTACATAGTGATTTAGAAGAGGAAATCGATATGACTCGGCCAGAAGGATCAAGATTGTTGGTAAAGAAAATTGGGTCTGCAAGTTGAACAAATCGCTGTATGGATTGAAGCAATCTCCTAGACAGTGGTGCGGGCAATTTGACCAGTTTATGCTCGGCAAAGGATATACACGAAGTAAGTTTGACCACAAGTATTTAACATCAATTGTCGGTAAGTGGCTCTAATTTAGACCACAAATATTTAATATCAATTGTTTATATAAGCTATTGGCACAAAGGAAATTGAAAGGGTGGTATAATGCTAAAGTGGTTAGTATGGAGCATTGGCATATAAGCCAAACACGTCGTTTTTTTTACATCCATATATTTTAAAAGACTTGGACCATAAATAGCCTTTGCATGGCTCCAAGTATCGAAAAACAAATTCTTTACTTGTATTGAAAGCTCTTCAGAGCATTTGAGAATTTGTAGTATCCAAGTTTTGTTTCTTTAAGATGCTTGAATACACAATTGTTTGACCACAAGGATATACACGAAGTAAGATTGACCACAAGTATTTAACATCAATTGTCGGTAAGTGGCTCTAATTTAGACCACAAATATTTAATATCAATTGTTTATATAAGCTATTGGCACAAAGGAAATTGAACGGCTGGTATAATGCTAGAGTGGTTAGCATGGAGCATTGACATATAAGCCACACACGTGGTTTTTTTACATCCATATATTTTAAAAGACTTAGACTATAAATAGCCATACATTTGCATGGTTTCAAGTATCGAAAAACAAATTCTTTACTTGTATTGAAAGCTCTTCAGAGCATTTGAGAATGTGTAGTATCCAAGTTTTGTTTCTTTAAGATGCTTGAATACACAGAAAGTTGTTTTTTTTTAGATTTGTATTTGAGAGAAAGGGTGCATTAGGAATTTAAAAAGTACGGTTGAGAGATATTTGTATTCCACATTTGGTCATCATTTTAGTGGAAAGTTGTGATCTCCCCATGTGGACGTTGGCAATTTGCCAAACCACGTTAAATTTTTGGTATTGTTTTTATCTTCTCTCCCCGGCACGCTTCCGCACAACATCATAAACAATTTTCAATCTTCCAGTTTCAAATCCTAACGAAGCTAAAACCTAAACAAATTCACGTCAAACAAAGAGAGATCTTGAATCCGAACTAATCACTTCCTCGCATTACAAACCAAAATCATCAATTTAAAATCCAATTGCAGAAAGAACCACGGACCTGAATAGGCTTAGGACCGTACTTGAACAGAACTCCTCGGAACTGATTCTTCCGCACGACCGGACCGTCGTAGTCTCCAGAGCCAACGGAGTCGGTTCCCATCTTGACGCTCCCAGGCCGGTCGGACCGGGCGCGGACGATGCCGGAGAGCCAGGAACCGGTCGAAGAAGTCGAAGAAGAAGAATTTGAAGACGTCACGGAAGGAGACGAAGAAGTCGACGACGACAACGAGAGATTCATCTCAGAGCGCCAGTCTCAGATTCAACACCGGAGTTCGAGCATTTATAGGCTTTCGGCATCGAATTTCATGTCCGAATTGTGGATTTTTCCGAGAAGTTTGGATGAATTGAGACTGAGTTGCAGAGGAATTAGGGATTCGGTACGAGGAGAGAGAGATTTGTAGAGGAAATGACAGGAAGAAGACGAAGACTGGTTACTGGTAGCACACCGTTGGTCTGTCTGCTTTTTTTGGGTTCGTGCTGACGTGCAGGATGACTCAGACCGTGTTCACACGCGCCTCGCGGTCGTAGGCTTGATTCTTAATGGGTCACTGTTGGGCTGGCAGGCCCATTCAGGCAAATATACAGGGCTTTTCAAAAAGACAATTGCAAGCCCAATTATTTTTATTAAATTAAAATATGACTCTAATTTATAAAATTTTTACAAATGTCTTATAATAATATCATTAAAATTATTTATATATAATTATATAATACAATATGTAATATCATTAAATAATTACTATATCATTAAAGTTATTTTTAAAATATTGTAACTATTATATCAAATTTTAATTTTATAACAATAATTTAGACACATATTACAAATTTTTCTTTCAAAAATGCTGCAAATGTTAAGCGTGGATTTATTTATTCCACTAAAGAATAATTGTAAGAATGCCGCAACCAATAAAATATTGTATATAACCTTGAAATACAACATTTCAAGAAGCATTTCAAATAAAAAGGCCACCGTCATCAACTCCAACGAGGAGGCCACCTCCATGTGCTAATACGTCGGAGGAGATCCCTGCTGGAACAATGTCGAGGGAGATCTCCAAGTGCGAGGAGGAGATCCAGTGGTGTTCTCTGGAATAACGTCAAAGGAGAGGAGATCACGTGCGGGGAGGAGATCGGACAACGTTCTTCAAAACAACGTCAGAGAAGAGAAGATGGCGTGTGAGGAGGAGATCCGATGGTGTTTACTGGAACAACGTCAGAGGAGATCTCAGGGAGTCACCTTTAGGAGCCGTGCGATGAGCACGTTCCTGTAATTCGTCTTCGTTATCCTACGACAAATCTAGTGTCTCTCGTGGCAGATTTGGCACCACCGTCGGCCTAGCGTCCCTGCAACTCGTCGCAGCCATCAGCCTCGCGTCGTCATTCTTCTCTCACAGCAGCTTCAGCGGCGGTCACTTTCTCCCGCGCTCTCCAGAACAACAATGGAAGGAGCTCAAAGATGTGGCAAATTTCACGAATGTTTATTCCCCATAATTACTCAAATATATGGATGAGACCTGGGCTCTTGTGAAGATATTTATGTTATATGTCACCTATTTTATAATTGGATTAATTTATGTCTCAGTTGCATAAGTAATATTTTATATATTAACTAAAATACTTATAAATTAAACTTTAGTTTTTTTTCTTTCTTTCTCTTTCTCTCTTTGGATATTAGCCAATATATTAAGGGTATATTTAGATATTTCTGATATAAATGATGATATAGTTGTAGTATTCTCTACAAATATTTTTTTTTATTCTATAATTCAATCCAAGCTTAAAATTGTCGCATTTTTGTAAAGAATCCCCTTTTGTGGATTCTAGGATCTATACAATCTAACAATCCAAGAAAATTAGCATAAAAAATAAACATAAAATTATTGAGATTGCCGGTTGTTGTAGGCTTCTCTTCATTGGGAGCGATTTATAGCGATCGTAAAGATTAAAGATCAAACACAAAACATGAGTAAACAAATGAAACATTAATAAATAAATGAACAAAAATAGGAAAATAACGATCATCATACCAAAAGATAAAGTGGTTCATCTCAAGAGTTGGGCTAAGTCTACCGAGTATCTTATATTTTGTTATTTTGCAAATAAAAATAAAGTACACCAAATCTGTCCTATCGCTCTCTCGTTCTCTCACGATCTCTCTCTTTTGTAAAAATTTTCTCAGTTATCAGTTCTCTTCCCAGAACCCCATTCTCAGCCTATTTCTTCTATATTTAGACCTCTCTAAGGAGGGGGTTTATTCTTTCGTTTCCAAATCAGTCCCATGACCCCGCTAAGTAGGCAATTTATTCACATCCTTTTTTTCACACGGCTAAAAAAACGGGGGGAGTTTTTTCCCCGGGACCCACGTACAGGTCTAGGTAGTTACTTTTCCTCATGAATTGCATTTTGGGCCGAATGGATTTCTACATTTGAGCCTTGGGTAATTGGGCTCGACCTCCTTATTGGGCTGGTACTTTTGGTTTTTGGACCCCACACTCTTGAGGTGGATTTGGCATTGCTTCTTGTTGGGGAAATGTTGCCCCTTTGTCGGTTCAATTTAAGAAATACTATTTATGTGGTATTATTTTCCATCTAAACCTTATTAGGTGAAAGTATGAAATATACTGCTTTTAAAGATTACAAAGACATATTAATCATAAGTATTTTAAGTTAAAATTAGGCAAACAAGTTTATCTAAAGATATTTTGGCCTTTTAGCTAGGAGAATTTGTGTACCACCCATTTAAAGGAATTAAAGAGACCAATGGCCCAATTATGTTTATTAAATTAGAAAATAGCTTTGGTTTATAGATATTTTACATATGTCTAAAATGATATTATCAAAATAATTATTATATAATTGAAGACATTTTTAAGATATTTTACATCAATAACCTTGTGGTGTATCATAATTTTTTCCTTTGCCAGTCCAAATCCTCAAGGATTTTAATTGGGCCTAGCCCACTATATATGCAGGCAAGTTTTCTAGTAAACTGTTTTTCATTTGTAATTATAAAGCTTGTCCGGGAAAATTCCAACTAAAAAGTTAGTTGGAGTAGGTTTTATTGCAGTGTTTTTTCATACAATTTAAATTACTATAATATTTTAAGTTTTTAACTATTGGTTTGATCTATGTTCCTAAACGAACTAATAGTTTTGGGGTGAATTTGAAAAATATTACTTCTGCAGTATTATTTATCATTTTTACTATTTCTATGAGAAAGTTTAAAACATATCACTTACAACAAATATAAAAACAGTATTATTTTTAAGTATTTTGGATTAAAGTTAAGCAAAAATGTATTATCTAATGATAGTTTAGCCTTTTTAGTTAGGCACAATTGAAGGAATCAAAGGGAGAAAAAATAGTGGTAGTAAAAAAGTGAAATACCACCTAATTTGCTCATAGTTTTGCTACTCTTAGTTCCATCACATGCTATATGCTATAGTGAGATGATAGGAATAACATTGCTGCATGGTTAACATTTAGACACATATTTTTGTGAAAAATTTCAAGCTTATATGTACATCAAAAGTGATACACGAGAATAGCTCGACTTCAAAAGTGATATAGGGCCAGTTTGACATTGTTATACTGTGCTGTAGTTTCTACTGTACTGTGCTATAGACCAAAAACAGGTAGATGTTTAATAAATTTTTTCAAAGTTGCTATAAGGACCAAAAGCAGAATTGCAAGTGTTTAATAAACTATGTATGGAATTGTTATGGAAATACATAATGATGAAAATAAACATGTTTACTAAGCATATTTATACCTTTAGTTTTATTAATTTCAATTAAATTAAAAAAATTAAATCACTCTAATTTATAGTGTGATATTTGAGCATAAAAAAACAAGATATTTGATTTATTATTTTTTATTTTATTTTTTGATAAATTATTTGATTTATTTCTAATATGTTTTTTTAAAGTATTTGAATATATTTCTAAACATATTTCTAATATTTTTTGTTGAGTGTTATTTGATTTATTTTAATTTGTTAAATAAAAATGGATAAAAATGGATAGATTAAGAATTATGTATAATTATTGAGGTTAGTCTAGTAATTTTAAATCATAAAAACAGAAGCTGTTGTTAAAAAGCAACTCTTGGGTTGCTTCTCAACTTTTGTTGCTAAGCAGCAGTTTTTAGAAACAACTTTTTAAAAGCAGCGTTTATTAAATACCCCAACTATTGTAGGCGATCACAGAGGCTAAAATCAACCTTTAGAAGAACATTAAACTGGCCCACCAATCTCTTTTACATTAGTTTTAACAATGAGGCATTCTAAAGTAAATTAGGCCCTATACCAATTTTTTTGGGTTCTATCTCGGGAGTTACCGGGCGAATGGGACATGGTTTGGGCCTTTCTACCGGAGATTGGTATGCCATTTGGTACAGAAATACCCACCCTCATCTTAGATACGAGGACATACAAGAGGGACCGCGGATAATAAGGTGGCGAGCTTAATGTAACTTCACCATAGAGAAGTAAAAGAAGACCTTCATCTGCAAGTTTAACTATTTCTTTTTTTCTTTTTTCACCCAACAAAAGCTATTTCCTTTTTCATGTGTTAAACATTGCCGAACCACAATACTCAACAACCATTAGCTTATCGGAAAAGGGGGGACAAATTTGTGGTGGTGTCTAGTACTAATCAATGACTAAAAGACAATATACAACAAAACTTTTTTTTTTTCCAAGGGGGGTGGATGTTCTTCCAAAAAATTTCCAAAAGTAAATTAAACTCCGAATGAACTTTCCTCCTTGGCCAAAACCAAAGGTCATTTTAGCGTAGGTATTAACCACAATTCAAAAGCAAGACCGTATAAAAACCCTAGTTTTTGTCTAAAGGATATACCTATATAGTAGGATTTAGACCCCCACAAGACAGGGAAACATAGTAATCAAAGACATATTCCACAAGTCTACCACGAAACAAGGGAATATGGGCTAGTCCAGATTGATTATGATGATTTAGATTAGCTAATTAATGTTGTTGCTAAATACTTTCGTACCTTTAGCAAATGAGTTCAAACTCATGAATTTAAATAGTTAATTATGTAAAATTTTCACATGTTATAGCATTAAGCTATCACATGCTATGTTGTTTGATGAGTTTGAATTTGCTTGTCAAACACCCAATGACGGAGACAAGGGGCCACGGCCCCCATAACACTTCTTTATATATATATTTATATAGTGGTTTTAATTTTAATATAGTAGGTATGTGTATAAATTATACTTTACTTTCTTTAAATTAATAGTTCTTTACATGTTAGTATAATTTTGATTAAAAAATTGACCCTACCAATAAATCCTAGCTTTGTCATTCCAAACAATGTATGTTAATATATATCCAAGTAGTGCCAACTACTTTTAGTATAAAAACCTAAACAATTGTTCCAACATTCTTGTCCACCATGTCATAATTTGAGCTTGAAAACCTTCTAAATAGCTAAGGTCTTTGCCATCATAGAAGTTACAGGTATTGACCCCAAGTAGGGTTAGGCTCAGAGGTGTTATATATTGACCCTAAATGGCAACCTACCTAATTACTTTTTGTTGGAAAATGACTTCAAAATATGAACTAGCTTAGTTGACCAATGTACATGTGGCATCTTTTACACAATGATCTGTCTAAGACTTTCTATATATGAGGTTTCCATGTGGCCAGTTGGGAATAAGTCATAGTCAATTAACTACTAATCTAGATGAACATTAATATAATCATCATCACATGATAGAATTAAAATTCCTTGCTTAATTTTAATGTCCTAGTTCGTGTCCAGCTAAATTATTTCCATCACTGTATCTTAAGTTCCAAACAATCCATAACAGGCTCACAAATTTGACAAAGTATTTTAAACATTAAGATGTTGTATTTAACAAGAAAAATATCACCGTTGGATCTTGAGCTTGCTCACACGCACAATACTAGATGTCTGTTGGAAACCATCATAAAATATTAGAGATGTTTAATGACTATTGATTTCACGATGATTTTTTAACTTCTATGGAAACTTTAACTACGATTTTTAACCTTCATTAAATCTTTTTTTCAACTAGTAAGGAGCACATAAAGATCATGTAACAACTTCCAGATTTATATTAACTTTGTGGGGAATTTTGGGACAGGAAGTAAAATCCAAGAAGAATTTCTAAAATTTATCTTGGAATATAATAACTATTCATATCACGTAATCGTTTTATTTATGTCTAATCTAATTAACAAAAATAAACATAACTATAAAAAAATAAAAGAAAAAGAACACAAGAATTGACTTGATTTGTCGATGTGCTTGTACTCACAAAGAAGAAACAAAAGAAAAATTCACTAATGAAGAGCACAACATAAATCTTTAATGAGAACAAATCAAATCAAATCAAATCAAATCAAATCATATCCGTATCCCATATAATTAGGCGCAAGTTTTTGTAAAAACAAATCTTCCTCTCTCATTCTCAATTTTGAACACTAAGAAGTTAATGTACATTCCTCCTATGGGCATTATTATATTACTTGATTAATTAATTAATTAATTAACTAACAAGACATGAATAAGATGAAAGGAAAATTTCTAATTTTCCGAATTAATATGTCAATGTCCCAAATTATTACTTAAAATAAACTAACCTTTTGTTTTCCTTGCAAGCTAAACTTCATATAAATGCATGTGAACCAAGTATTTAGTTCTAAAACTGCCCAAGAAAATTACTCAAATAAAAAAGAAAAAAAAAACTGCCCAAGAAAAGGCTTTCACTAAATCAAATTTTATTCACTGCGGCGTTAACAGCCACGGACTTAGAAGATTCTTTTAAACTATACACCGTTTTCAGTTTTAAATTAATTAGTTGACTTGCACTTAGGACAAGATTCTTTTAAGATAGGCGAGTTGTATAAATAAAAGACACATATAGTCCAATAAAGCATTGTGATTTAACTAAACAACATAGTTTTCCAATAGAATGATAGAGACAAAAATGCCCGAAATGAGGATTGCAATTGTCATTATACTCTTGGACTACTAGTTTAATAAGCATTCAATAATTGTGGTTTCTAGTAGAAGAGTTAAAACCACAAAATTTTAACTGTATAATATAATATGTGAGAACTTTATAGCGTAACAAATTTTTACTCTACACTACAGTATATAACGAGAGCTATATGCTATTTGCGTTTAAAATTGTATAGTTGTAACCACAACTTCAAATACTACCGTAATTATAAATACATTATTATAAATATTTGTGTGTATATATATATATATATATATTGAGGTACGTTGGATTTTTTTTTTTTTTCCTTTTTTTGGGCAAGGAATGCACTGAATGATGTTGGGATCAAATTGGAATAAAAAAGAAATAAAAGGTGGGGCTCAAATGAAGACACGACCCTTGAATAAAATAACATTGTTCGATGTGACTGTATATGCCTCTTAGTCTTAATCAAGTCATGTTGTAATTATTGTTGTGATTTTCTCTGCGCACGGGTTCCTTTATATATGGTTATAATAACCTAGTTATATGTATGGATTCTATTATAAATTAAACTATAGTCTTTGAACTTTGGAGACCCATTATCTACCATTCGCATGATTAGTGCTTTTGATATAGTTACGTCTAAGAGCGTAAGAGCGTGATGATTCCTCAGAAGAAAGGAAGTATTAAATCAAGTATCAAATCAAAGATTGCCAAATTTTAGTGGATGTGAAGTTTGTTAGTTTATCAACTCTTATAAAAAGCCTAATTTGTTTCGAAATTTAATTTAAACCAAATTTTTATTTAAACCAATTTTATTAAAGTATTTTTATTACAAAATTTAAATTTCAATTTAACTTTGATTCAAACTCTTCAATTGAACTACGTTACTAAATGTCTGTGAATATTTAATAGATAAAGTTAAGAAAATTAGCTCGCCTCTTTAAATTTTATGTTGTTATCATACAATTCTGCAACCCTTGAATTAGTATCTAAACTGGCAAAGTGATCATGACAATTTTTTTGGTGTATAAGAAAAGGGTATAAATCTTCAAGCTTGTTTAGAAACATAGTTTGAACTAAAAAAAAAAAGTAGTTTGAATCGATTTTAGAAACATAGTTTGAACTAAAAAAATATAGTTTGAAACATAGTTTAAACTAAAAAATCTTTAAGCTTGTTTAAAAACATAGTTCGAACTAAAAAAAAAGTAGTTTGAATTGATTTTGTTATAATGTTTTTTCTAGTAAATTTAAATTGTTACAATATTTTAAATTTGAACTGTTAATTTAAACTATGTTTTCAAACATGCTAATATTCATGTTCTTTTAATACTAGACATTCCTTTAGATTTTCCTATTTGATCTTTAATTATAAACCTAAAACACATTAAAAGCCTTTTTTTATATAGACAATTATTGTGTTAGATTACTAATTTCTCTAAAACCTTAAAAGGGTGTTTAGAAAGTACGGTTAGAACTGAGACTTTTAAATTGAAAATTATTGTATGTAAGAATTTTACACTATAACAACTAAAAATTTTAGTTAGAACTGATTTTGTCAAATACAGTGTAAGCTATTAGTGGGTATGCCATTAATATAGTTCTACATTCCAACAGAATATTCTCTCCCACACAAACTTAACTGCTCCAAAGCACGTGAATTACAGATGTAAATTAATGTGGGATGTCACGATGTGAAAGGGGAGATTATAGAGCTCATATTTAAAGTATCTCTTAATGGAAGCACCTCACATATAATAATGGGAGTTGTTATATATATTCTTAAAAAGTATAATTTCAAACCTCGATAAAGCTTAATGGCATGATTAAGTTCGTTCGCCTTGATGACTTTGAATATT
Source organism: Artocarpus hirsutus (assembly GCA_946598075.1). Lineage (NCBI taxonomy): Eukaryota > Viridiplantae > Streptophyta > Magnoliopsida > Rosales > Moraceae > Artocarpus > Artocarpus hirsutus. The sequence goes on from CAMOHE010024993.1 coordinate 23,945, forward strand.
CATTATAGGAAATGGAAGACAATCATCTCTCATGGGGGGTTTGGGGCTTTGAGAGGGAAAAAAAGTTAAAGATTGTGGAGAGTCCTTTTATTAGTCTCTTACTTTATATAATTAGTGCCACTTCCATTGTGAATCTTGTCATGATGACCAACTTTTGCGACCCTCTCCACGAACACACAAAAAGGCCATCATGGCCATAAGGGAAAAAACAAATATAAAGATATATACAACGTCTCATCCTTTGTACTTCAATTTTTCAATTCTTAATAATAGCCCGTTAATTTGACAACTTAGTTCCAACCATAAAATTTTCCATATAAATTGATTCAAAATTTTCCATATAATATGAACCAACATTGTAATTTTAAAAATATTTGAATTGGTTGTTAAAAAGTTTAGTTTTGAACTTATTTTAAACCACATATTATAGTTCGGATTATAAATTTTCAATTTAAATAAGTTATTTTCAGATAATTCAAATGCTAGTTGTGATTCTTCAACTCTCAATTCAAACGGCCCTACCAAACGAATATTAATTGAGATCCAAGGCCTAGTTTGACAATATATATTCCTTTGTACAAATATCCCTTTAGTTTAAATTATGTGTGACAAGTTGGTGCTTGTAGATAATGTTGATTATTTTCTTCCTAATGATTATCGAGGAGAGTATCATCAATCATGTCCCTTATACAGGCTTTTTTTGAGTGCGAGTGTTTTTGATTTTACAAAAATTTGATCATGATTTTCGTTCAACGCAGACACACATAAATATATATCAAGTGGAAGCATAAGCATGCGTACCAATGAGAAAGAAAAGACAACTATATATATATGTATGTATGTCTGTATGTATATGTATATTGAATTATTGGACCGTGAGTTCCTTAAACTTTACTCGATTGGCACTAATATGGTAGGCAAGAAAAATCTTGACCATGAAGTTTTAACTTTGATTTGGATATGATTTAAGGCAATCATTGTTATGCAATATATAGGATCAGATTTTTACCCTCTCCCATTGAAACTCTACCTTACATACTTTATTCTATGCCGCTTGACAAGACAATCACAAATTTCTTGTTCAATTATTTACAAAATTATCAAAAGTTCTACGCTTATATGCATACGTGACTTTTGTTTGGAGAAAAAATCATATTTTATTGTATCATTATTACGTATGTACATTTTCTTTTTTCTGAAGATCATAGGATTATTTATGTTTTCTTACCTTTATTTCTAAAAAAGGGAAAAAGAAAAAGAAACTGTCACAAATTTTGAAAAATATTAACTATGTTTTCTGAAAAATATAGATTTTTTCTATTGTATATAAACAAAAAAAAAAAATCATGGGAAAGTTCAAAACATATAATATCACGGGCGTAATTACCCGAAACAATATTAACAATAAGAGGGCTTTCCTCGGGCTAGCTAGTTAGAAACCCTCCTTAAGGAACCACCAAATATTAATGTTAGTCCTTTCAAAAAAAATTAATGTTAATTCATTTATTGAACTCTATTAAGGGAATGAAAATTAAAGTGTTGAACTGGGTTATAAAAAGCCAAGTGATAAATTTTCTAATATATGAGTTCGTTTGCTAACAATGTTGGAATTAAAAAGTTTTAACTGCTACAGTGTAAAACTCTCACATGCTACAATTAAAAGCAAAAGTTTGCTACAGTACAAAACTCTCAAATATTACTGGTTTGTTTGGTACATGAGTTTAGAATTATGTGATTTAGAACTTTATGGTTTGAACAATGAGTTCTAAACAGTGTGATTTAAACTGTGGTTTTAAACTGGTGTTTGGAATGTAAAAATATAAAACGAGAATATCAAGTTTAAAATGAGAACTGATGTTTGAAAAAATATAATTTATGAAAAGAAAACGAGAATATAAATAGTTTTTACTATAGAAATCAGTTAAAACCGTGAGAACTTAAGGGGCAAAGTTTGGATTTTAGGGGTTAGTCAGTTTTAAAACCGCTTACATGATTTGAATTGGTCTTACTTATTACTCAACTAAACGTTAATATTTTAAACCACCTAATCCTACGTGCCAAACACTATGTATAATTTTTAAGTTCCAATGTCTAAGTTTTAAGGTCGTTGTCAAATGGACTCTATAATAACCCAACAAATATACACATCGTGACATCAAGAACAAGTACTGCTTTCTTTTATAGCATTATCTACGTTGTCAAAAACAACAAAAACTCAACAAGAGAGGAGGAAGAAGATTGATGGTGCTCCACTAAAGAAGAATGGGGTCCGATTCAGATAGCTTGCAAGTGAATAAGTTCATAAAGGGTCACAGTTATATAAAAAAGCATGCAATATATAACCATGTAGAGCTGCGTGTGGTTGGTCATATATATATATACACAGTTAAAAAAAAAGTTATTGGCTTTCACAAACCAGAATAATAATAATAATAATAATAATAATAATAATAATGAAATATAAAGTAGTGCTTAGAAAATTCTAGAATCTTAATTTTTTGTACTAGTTTCGAGTTGTCATCATTTTATTGACAAATGGTTAGATTTGTTGAGTTGTCAATCTTTTATACAACTATCAATAAAAGAATAACGACTTTGGTATAAAAAATCGGGGTTAAATTTGACATTGTAGTATTCTTCATTAATAATTAGAAGAGAAAATTCTACAATGAGTAGTCCCCATTAGATTTGGAGCGACCATTTGTTTCCGAATCATCTTCAGATTCTAATAAACCCTAGTGAAACCAACAGTCACTAAGATGACCAATATATTTTGGACATATATTTCCCTTTTTACACCAATAAATGGAAAGGGGAAAAAATATATTCTACATTTATTCTCTTACTCTTTATTCCTCAAGTTGATTTCTCCACCAAAGCTGGATTGGGTTTTTTAAATTTTAACCATTGATTTTGAAAGGAAAAGAAAAGAGAAGGAGTGAAAGGGGCAAAAGACTGCTATCAAATAACTGTTAATGGCAATCTTCTTCCTTGTTTCCCTTTTTCATCTCAAATTATACAATAAAGTTTATTGTTTAAGGTTCTGCAAAATGCCGAACGTTACATTTACACAATGCCATTTCTGATTCTCACTCTGATGTGAAGTATTTCTGTATGGTCAACATCAGACTATTAATCTCAAACAATTAAAGAAAATTATTAACATAATAATCATGAAGAAATTATATAATTACATACAAGATGACATTTAACTTATGATCTGCAAAGGTTTCAGCTGCCAATTTTTTTAACAGTATAGAGCTTTTAGCAATAATAATAAAAAGCAAAAAGTTGTTATAATGTAAAACTCTTGTATACTACGGTTTTTTAGCTAACATTTTCAGTTCTAACCGTTTTCTTGAACACCTTATTTTCTTTTGATTTTGTCTTTGCTCAAAGAAAAAACAAGAAGATATAATTAATCTGGTTTCATTCTTTTCTGGTTTAATGTATATGTCCTATGCTTAACATTAAAATATTTCTGATTAGTTTGTTAGTCACCTACAATTGCGCTGGCATTACTAAGGGCCACTAAATATCAAGTTATATTCCCTTTATAGGGAATATATATTATTTTGGCAGCCTACTCTATGGCTTGTCCCTTCATAGCGTGCATATATATGTATATATAATCATTTAGGTATCGAAACCACTCAAAAGGAAAATTCCTTTTGCCCACTGCCAACCCAATATTGTTGTTGACTTGTGTTGTTATGTTATGGGGCTTTATTATCGTCCTCACGATTATAACTATTGGCGTTAGGGTCCCTAATAAAGGTCGGAGAAAACAAAAATATTTGTCAAGTCTGTGATTTTCTCTCGTGTCTTTTATTATAATGAATTATTATAGCGGTTAAAAGAAAATATAGATCTCCCATGATCAACAAATTTTATATGTCCATAACATGTTTGTATGAGGTTATAAGGAACTAAAACCCAAATGAAGAGGAATCGTCCTATAATATAATATGAGTTTAAATTAATTTAACTTTATTATTATTATTATTATTATTATTATTATTATATAGACTCGTATATTTTAGCCTCTTCTCAGTTGTGGGGTTGGACGTATATATGATCCATGAACATGTCGAAATTATATTTTACGTAGCTAGCCAATTGATAATCGGCTCTTTTGCTGGCGGTGCTGCCATTTCTGCAAAAGGAGGGATTATTGTTTTTTGTGGCCCCACATGAAGATGTTGTCCTTATTGTTTTAATTAAGACCAAAACTAGAAGCTAGTCAGCATTTCACCTTTGAACTAACTCTTACTTTTGAAATATTATATATAAGCAATATGTTATATATGCATGGATATGATTTCTGGCTAATCAATCTTATAGAGGGCATATGGGATCTCAGTTGGTATAAGGGAGTTAGAATTATATAAGTATTATATAATATAATACTTTATAATACTTTATAGTATTATGTAATATAATATAATACCTTATAGAATTACAGTACGTGTAAATTTTATAATAGTATGTTTTCGTTTTACAGTCTAGTATATAAAAATTTTACATTATTTGCAATTGGAATTATGAATTTCAACTAGGTTGTGAAACGGGCGCTCTTATATTAGCAATTTTCAATATTTGATTCTATATCACCTAGAATCCACCAAAAGACTAATCGACTCCCAATAAACAAATAAGTATAAAAATATGCCAAACGAAGAAAAATTCTCACGTAGGACATAAATAAAAAGATACCTTCAAAGACAAAAGTTCTAATCCAACTAATTACGCAAACAAGTTAATGGGGTTCTTCTTCTGTTTCTTTCTTCTTTGTAATGTTTTGCTTGGTTAAGATATATATTAATTGAAACTAAAGGGGTGTTTGTTTCATTCTTTAACGGTTTCGAGCTCAAATTTTCAAGAGCATGTGTTTGAGATAAAAAGTTAGAGACCATTTCAAACCATGATTTGACAATTTGGTAGTAAAATTCTTCCCAAATCAAGATACCTTACCTTGTTTTCAAATATTTTGAATCCAGTTTTTAAACTATACTTTTCAAACTTTCTACGGAAATGTTTGTTTAATTGTTTCATAAACTTTCGAACTCAAGTTCTTATATAAGAACGCATTTGGGATAAAAAGTTAAAGACCTATTTCAAACTATGATTTGATAATTTGAGTATAAAATTCTTCTCAAATCAAGATACTTCCTCTTGTTTTCAATTTTTTGAACCTAGTTTTTAAACTATATTTTTTAAACTTTCTATGAAGGTGTTTGTTTAATTAATTGTTTCATGGCTTTCGAACATTCTTATATAAACAGACATTCTTATATAAACAGACATTTGAGACAAAAAAAAAAAAAGTTAAAAGACCCATACTAAACCATGATTTAATAGTTATTTATCCTAAATCCAAAAACAATGCCTCTAGCTTGTTTTCAATATTTTAAACTTTTTATTATATTCTAAAAAAATTTAAACCATCATGTTTCCAACTCATAAATCAAGAGACCTTAAGATTTATAAAACTTCGTGCTCCTACCCTAAACCAATATACATATACATAATTCCTTATATATACAATATAATATATACGCACACATATTTATATATATAATACTCACCAATTGCCCGAAAGTTGTTCTTTAACATCATTACGTGTGTCCTTCCTCCAGAGCTGTCGAAAAAAAATCCGTGCAACCACCGGTACAGCACTTAATCCGTACTTTTCTCAAACACCATAAATACCAAGCTCTCACAGGTCGTGCTTAACCAGGTGATTCTGGGTGTTTTCGGAAGAAACTCTGAGAAATTAAGAAAAGAAAATTGCTTGATGTCACGCACCATTAGTTTCTAGCAACCCCAAAAAAAAAAAAAAAACCAATTCCTTCCCTTGAAAAAAACCAGCTGATAAAGTTTCACCAGTACCACTTAGCTCTCACTTTGCATATACCTATTAAAAAAAATAAAAAAAAAAAAAAAGGGGGAAAGGCCCAAAACTCGAAACTTCCATTTTTCCGACTACCGTAAACTTGTATATATTCTGTAAATAATAACCATTCATCTGATCAGTACTTCACCAGTACTTTTTGTATCTCTCTCTCTCTCTCTCTCTCTCTCTTTTCTTCTCCTCCTCATCCTTCTATCTGCAGAGAGGAAAAAAAGCCGTATAAGAAGCCATATTGAATTTTCCCTTCAAGTCGCCGCGTTTTATTTTTTTGCTAAAAGGTAATAATAAGACTGGTCCAAGAAATTGTAGTAGTGGGGTAATTTTGAATTTCTTTTATTATAATTGGAGTATGTTTTAATTTAGTACATGTTATTTTTTTTTCTTTTTATTTTAATTGTAGCAACATATATAAATCTGACTTCTTCTTTGCTTGTGATTAGGTACCATATATATCTCTTGTAAAGCCATGAGAATTCCGATCATGTCCATGGCCTGCAAACAAGCCCAACCGTTAGTGAGCTTCCAAGGGGGTGGATTCCAAGCCAGCCTCAACATGGAGGCCTTCTTCCGCCGTAAAGACAAGGTGGTTTTCGTGATCGGGGCGACTGGCACCGGCAAATCCAGCCTTGCCATCGACCTCGCCACTCGGTTCCCGTCCGAGATCATCAATTCCGACAAAATGCAAGTCTACAAGGGCCTAGAGATAGCCACCAACAAGGTCACCGACGAGGAGTGCCGCGGCGTCCCCCACCACCTCCTTGGCGTCGCCGACCCTCATTCCAACTTCTCCTCCGCTGATTTCTGCCTCCATGCCTCCTCCGCTGTAGAATCTATCCTTGACCGGGGGAAGCTCCCAATAATTGCCGGCGGCTCCAATTCTTATATAGATGCTCTTTTAAACGACCACGAACACGACCACGACCACCACCAACACTCGCAATTCCGCCTGCGATACGAGTGTTGCTTCGTTTGGATTGATGTTTCTTTACCGGTCCTCAACGCCTTCGTGTCAGAGCGGGTTGACCGGATGGTGGCGGCTGGTCTCGTCGACGAGGTGAGGAGAATGTTTGATCCGGCGGCCGATTATTCAAGGGGGATCCGCCGAGCCATCGGAGTCCCCGAATTAGACGAATTATTCCTCGCAGAGGCTAAAGGAGCAAATACAAAGACCAGAGAAAGGCTTCTCCAATTGGCAATTGAGAAGATCAAGGAGAACACTTGCACTTTAGCCCTCCGTCAATTGCAGAAGATTCGCCGCCTCCACCCCCAATGGAGCTGGAACGTCCACCGCCTCGACGCCACGGAGGCGTTCCTCAAGCGCCGCCGCCGTCAGGACGCCGACGAAGCTTGGGAGAATCTCGTCGCGGAGCCGGCGAACATCATCGTCGGAGATTTCCTCTACGGAGAAGGAATCGCAGCCATGGTACCGTCCAACGGCACCACCTCCACCGGCGCCGGCGTCGTTCTGCAGTCCACGCCGGCGCCGGTGTCGATCGCCGCCGTGGCAGGTGCCACGCGCTAAAGAGGACTTCGAGTGGGGTGGGTCCGGGTTTGGGCCCCACAGAATCTGCTGCCGCCAACGGCCATTGACGCGAGCCCTTTTGCCACGTGGCAACCGGCCATAGGCTCCTTTTAATATGTAAACTATGTATTAGAAAATATATATCTTTACCTCTTTTTTCTGTTTTCGAGAAATCGAAAAATAAGGGAAGAAAATTACGGCGTGGACTGACAGAGAGGTTGCTGTCAGGTCGTTAAGAACTTACATTTGGCGGCCGTACAGTTAGGAGCGCTTTACTCCGTGCCAAAAAAAAAAAGGTTTGCAGGTGCGGGACTTTTTGGTCTTTTTGATATTTTGTCTTTTTTTATTTATTTTTCTTAATTTATTTTTTGGTTTAAAAGTCCGAACCAAGTGTGGTGCGCCTGCATCAATCGTGATACAGTTGAGGGGATTCGGCCTATCCGATCCTACCTTTTCTCTGTGGGGTCTAGGGGTGACTTGTGGTGACGTGGCAGTATAGTCTAAATAAAACATCAAAGCTTCGTAGGACCCACATCTCTTTTAGTTAGTGTGTATGTATTGTGGAGGTGTGGAGCACTTATGTAACCTTTTTTTTGGTCTTTAACATGACATGTATTATCATCATCGCCGCAGTATAGTGAGAGCTACTTGCTATGTATTATCAGATTGTATCGTATGTTTAAGAGTTAAATTAATTACACGACCATATGAAATTGCACTTCACTTTTTCCTTAGGTTCAAGTTATTATTATTATTATTATTATTATTATTATTTTTACTTTGAAAATTTAGCAGTAGGGTTGGATTTACTACTATTAAAATACTATATTTTAATCAATATTCCGTTACAGAACTCAAAATATTATTAAAACTTTGTGTTTAGAATCGCACATTGAACGTAAGCCTTTCCCTGGCATATTTAAATGTTAATTTTCGATGAGGTGTTTGGAATCGAACAATGGGGTAAGGGCTCACCTTCTGCGTCTCAAAAGTGAGAGAGTTAGTAGCTGCCTTTGTGGATTGAAACAATCACCATCTTAGATCAAAAGGTGAAAGAATCTGCATACAAGGTGGGAACGGAAAGAAGCACTTTGGATTTGATAGGGGAGTGAATATGCTTCTGACTAACAAAGGTGTGACAATCGACGGCTGTGATTAAGCATTCGGAGCAGATTGTTATTCTTGATGTGTATGTGTATGTGTATTTGCAAGCACAAAATGAATATGGGAATCCAAGAAAAGGGACAAAAGAGAAAACAGTTGAAATTTTTGGTGTTGGGTGGGGTCAATTTTTGTATTCCCTTCATGCCCACATGACTCCAATTATAATATAATCATTTGGGTGGCCTTTATACCCACTCACCACCCCCATTTTTTTATTAATTTTTTTTTTTTTTTGAAAAATCATGTGGACCAAAACATTAGAGTTTTGAATAAACAAACAAAACAATATCTTTTGGTTGAACTTTTAACGGAAATATGTAACATAAGTTGCCAAAATCATCTTTACCAAAAGAGGCTTTGAGCTTCATCTAATTGTTGCATTCCGTGTATGCATACACATATATACACGCACATAAAGAATGCGTCTACATCATGTACAGTACAATCCAATATCAAATTTCATTTCATGTAATTTTGTGGTGAGTATTATGCCAAAAATCAGGTGAATTTTGAAAAACATATATGTATATATTCGAATAAAACACACAAAATTTACAGATAGATCCACCACAAAAAGACCTTTAAAAGAAGGTAACAACATGACCCATGTAGAAAATCGATTAAGGCCTATAAGGACTCAATCCCCTACTCAACTTGTTTTTCAAATAAAACATCCATATAATTAATTATATCAATATACACATAGTCCCCCCCAAAAATTTAAAATTAAAAATTTAATCTCATAACTTTATTACAATATTTTTAATCACTGATATTAAATTTATAACGTCTATCACTATAACTGTCACGATTTGTATGTCAACTCATTAAGTGACTCTATCTTAACAATTGCTATAAAATGTTTAAAAATGTATATGTATTTTTTACATGTATATATATAATATATGTGTGGGATCATATCATTATTTATCACTAAAGGAAAAAAATTGTACTCTAAACTAGGAAGAAAGCCTGCAGGCATAAGTGTGTGCAAACCGAGCAAAAATAAATAAAATAAAAGTATAGTCAGTGTGTAACTCTACAAGAAAAAATGTCTTTGAGAGGCCAAAAAAAGGGTTCTCCAGAAAATATTTGGAGACAAAAGCTACAAAGCATAGAGTTACGGACAGGCTAGAAACAAACAAAACGTTTATATATATATATATATACATATATATATATATGTATATAAATATATATTAATTAAAGAGTATACATGAATGTAACAATAAGTGAGACAAAAAAAGGGTCAATAGGGAAAATGAAAGATTAGAAATGTCTCTTCATTATTTATCTCCTTGAAGCTACGAGAAAAAGTTAAAAAAAGATGAATGAGATAGAGAATCTTAAAGAGATAACTAGCACCCATCTAAATATCACACACTTCACTCTCAATCACCATTTGTATGCCAAATTTATGCCCTTTTTAACATGGCAATGTCATTTTTTTTGTGAGTTTTTGTCCAAAAAAAGAATATTAATTCGTCGTTTAGTTTTTGGTATAGATAAAAGGACGGTCAAATCTACGGAAAATAATTATTGTTATGGCACGAGCTATATTGGAGAGATTTATCAAAACTTATCTTTGTCAAGCATAGTGTCAAAAATGGTAGCCAGTCTAATTCAACCACACCGACATTGTAGTACCAACATGAAAAATCTGGATCAATTTTGTTTGAAAATAAAATTTCTTAAGACTTCTGTTTTGTTTTTTTTTTCTTTGTTCTATGAATCTTGTGTCTATTTAGAATCTTAGCTAGTTGGAGCTAGCTTGCAACAGCCAAAAAGGTCAAAATCAATGTTTGGTTTTGATCATTTTATCTCTCTTTTTTTTTTTTTTCTTTTTATTATTTTTCCTTATCATTATGGATGCGTATATCAATATTGTTTGGCTTATTTGAAGAGCCCCATGATTTAATGATGGTTAACTTATCTTATAACAGTGTCATGTATATATGAATGTATATATGCATATATGCATAGGAAAATATAAGACAACTGTATTTCGTTGTATTCTTTCTTCTCTATCCTTTAAAACTTTTTCCAACCATTTATATATAATACGTATATATATGTGTGTGTGTGTGTGTGTTTTTGTGTGTATAGGAAGAGGTTAAGATATCATGTCTACTTGATGAAGTGACAATACATGTTTATATTTATATGTTATCTTTGTTTCTGTGAGAAGTAATCTGCACGAATCCTTAGACAGGAGCAGATACCCCACCAACCTACTTCTGCAGAAATTGCGATAGGAGAATTTATTAATCTTCTGTTGGACATTTCATGGCTTTAAATATCCAACATTTTTTTTCCCTTTCTTAGAGCATAATAAAGTATTTACAGAGAAGCGTTTGGTAATGTGGTTCAAAAAATGTCGTTTCAATTCTTATAATATAAAGCTTTTATATATTACAATGTAAAACAAAAATAGACTACAGTTTAAAGCTCTCATATACTACCATAAAATTATTCTAACTTTTGGTTCTTGTCAAACACACTCCCTTATGACAAGTAATTGATTCTTAAGATTAATTACATAATTATACTTTTAAATTTTAATTTATTTTTCAATTTACTGTTTTGTTTTTACAAAATTATAAAAGTCGTTTGAATTTTTAAAATTGTCTCAATTTCATCTTTGAACATTTTATAAAAAAAACTTTGAAGAAGGTCAAAATTCTAAGGGATCAAGTTTTTCTTTTTGAAATTTTATGTTTTTTTACTGTATAAGTACTTTTATATTTCAAAAAATGATTTTTAAAAAGAAAATCAGTTTAACTAAGGATTTTTTTTTTATCATTTCCTCATGTATGTATGTTCACAAAACACATAAAAAACGAAATTAAAATAGGTTTTAAATTTAAAGGTTCATAAATTTTGAAAAAAAAATAAAATAAATTGTAAAAAATTAAAAGAAGAAAATATTTATGTATTCACTCCTTGGGATGCCGATGGCAAGTGTTTTACTTTCATGCGTGGATTCTATTTCAATGGAAGCTGTCTCGGATCAATCATTGTGCTTTGATAGTTTTGGCTTCTGAGCAGATCACATGGCATTAAGTTTTTGACTGAATAAGATAGAATAACTCCAATATCTTGGTATGTACATACATCCATTTTCAACAAACCTTTCAAAGAAGTTGTCATTTTTTTTAATAAAACACATGGAAGCATAATACATAAAATTTACTGACAGATTGAATCTAAAACCTTTAAAAAGAAATAACACTGGTCCGTTTGGTAGTATTTTTAATATAGGTAAAAATGATTTTGTTTTAAAAAAGATAATTTTTTAAAAATTATATTGATAGTGTTTTTTAAATTTTTACCTGAAAAAACATGTAAAAGTATTTCTAAAAATTCTATAAATAAAACCAAATAGGGCCCTAACTTATAATCGTGAAAATTTGTTATCAACTGCCATTTGATAAAAATTTAAATTTTAATAACAATGCATGATTTGTTTTTGAGCCTTATTTAATCAATGAGATTAATTTAAATTCTATAATGTATATTTTAGAAAAAAAATAGTAAAATAAAATAAAATGCTTTGGCCTTACTTGTAATAGATTATAATACTAGCACTGCAGAATCCTATCATTTATGCAACTCCAAACTGCCATGTCAAATCAAACATTGATATATGTAGAGACAAAGTGGAAAAGTTGCCAAGAACGTCTTTCGTCAACTTGAAAGTTGATGCCGTGATTAGCAAAACCAATCATAACTAATAGGGCGTTGAAAAAAGGGTTAAAAATAAATAGTTAGAACTATCTTTATTATAGTATATGAGAGTTTTATATTATAGTAATTTTTTTATTGTTACTATAGCATGTAAAAGCTTTACATATTTATAATTGAGTTTGCCATAAAAACTGAGTGGTTAAAACCACTGTCAAATATAAGGTAAAACTTTTAATTCCTATAATATAAAACTCTAACATATTACAATGATTAAAAAAAATAAGCTACAATATAAAGCTCTTATATGTTACAATTTTTATTTTAAAGGCTTCAATTTTAACCATATTTCTTAAACACTCAATAAATCTTATCATGTCCTCTTACATGCAAGTACTTGCAACTGCAACAACGGATAGAGCAAAATATAGAGCAAAAGCAACCGCCGGAAAATAAACATATATAATGACGTGATCAAATTTAGAATTTACTCTCATATCAATCATTTTGCTATTGTTTTTTAAGAGATCACATAGCATTACTTTTTCTATAAAGGATAGAAATGAGACGTGAAATTTATGACACATTTCAAAGTTTACAATGTATCTGTAGTATAAATCTCAGTCACGAGATAATAAAAAGTCTCAATTATTGAGAAAGATCATCATAAAAAAGAAATACAACGGCTCACATTATTTCTTTTATCATCCAACGACAGAAATTAAACTGTAACTATATATATATATATATATAATGCACCTTCTTTTGAAATGAGAGTACAAAACTGCTCACCGCAAAATTCTGTCGTTTGTGCACCTCCAAACTTCCATGTCAAATCAAGCAGATCAACATACAAACAAATTGTAAAAAAATAAGAAAAATAATTGGAAAAAGCTGCCAAGAATGTCAATTTTGGTCAAGTTGAAAGTTGAATGTTATCATGCCCCAACTTTGAAGCTTTATCATGCCCTAACGTTGAAGCTTTAAAAAAAAAAAACGATATTATTGGCAAGGTTCTTTGTATTTGTTTCAATGCGCAGTTTCATGGAAATTCATTCTTTTTTGTCTTGATCTTGATTGATACTTTTGTTTCCGCTCACTCAAGTTTGTTCTCTCTATTCTCTACCTCAAAAGTTTGACACAAAAAAAAAAAAAACCACTTTTGCTTTTATTTGGTTTTTGTATGGTATGGTCTACATAATACTTGTCACCCGTTGGTTGATATATAATGTATGTGCAAGAGTGTGCACAACTCATAAACGCTTTTCATATATATATATATATGTATGTATCTGTGTGTGCAACAACACGGTTTTTGGTTTAAAGCATGAGTTTTATTTTATATTTTATTTTCCCCCTAATAAGCACTTTCTAAATTTGTGTATACCCTCTAGTATTTTATATGACCGGTTCCTTTTGTGCATATTTTATGAGTTGGGTTTGGTGCTAATTGAACCTAATTATAGCTAAGTCTAATATAATTTCCTTTAAAGAATAATATTAAGAAAAAAAATTAATAAGCCAAAATGAGAAAATGGGCATGGGTTGAATTTACTTTTGGGTCTGATTTTGTGGGTGATACGCAAGGTGATTCTCTCTAAGTGGTACTTCCGTTAATTGGTTCATTAGAAGATATGAAACCAGACAATCTAACTTAGGAGAGAGCGTGGGAATAAATATATATACACACACACACACACACAAAACTCAAATGCCTAAAATATAGAAGAAGATCAAATAGAAAACTCAATCAAAATCTCTTGCTTGTGTACGAAATTGATCTGGTTTAGCTTCAAATTCTTCACCCTAGATTTTCATTTGTCCTAGAGCATTAGATTTTGTCCCCTTTCTTACGGGGATTTAAGTTTCTGATAATCATTCCACCAAATGTTGGATTTGTTTTAGATTTTTAGACCAATTTTTAATCCACATCAACCACTTCTTATTAAATATAATTTTGATTAAACTATCTTATCTTATGAAGATAAGAAAATTCCTTGACAATTTCAAAGCAAGATATACTCGTGCACAAGAATTTCCAAGTTTAACTTTCTATGTGAAGATGACCGATGTGATGTTTTTTTTTTTTATCCTTTACTTCGACTAATATCAAACGAGAAAGGAAGAATCGATGACAAGTATAAAATAAAATTGTGTCACCATGTGATATTAATTGGCTTAACACTTGCTTAGTGGTTAATTTCTTAATTACTATATTCTATGGACAAGGTCTATCAAAGAGACAAAACTTGCAAAAGTTCACCTAAAATATCTTCAAAAAAATTTTATTGGACCGCTCAAAAATAACACATGATGCCCTCCCCTATCATCTTCATCTCCGTATTTTCCTTTTTTTTAAAAAAAAAAAGTTCTTCAATTGTGGTTGTTGGTATATTCTAATAGTAAGCTCAAAACTAATTCTATCTTAAGATGATGTTTAAATTACCCCATCTCTAATCTTTTTTGAAAAAGATCCTTTAATTAGCAGAATACAATATTATGTACTTCTTTCACGTTTGGTTTTATTTTCTCTTAATTTCTTATTGGGGGACCCTTTTGGGTTTCAAATCAATCATTCAGCTATTCTTCAAGTTCAATAAGTTTTATTCCCTCCTATTTTCAGTCATTCCGAACTCCCTTTTAAACCTAAAAGTTCAAACTCTTCATCTCAAACAAAAAGTTCAAACGACAATTTTTCGAGCCTATGAGCCAAACGATGTGAAAATAAAATAAAACAACAAACATCAAGATGACAAAAGAACATGTAAACGACAGTGAAAAACGACAAAATAGGTAAAAACGACAGCTTGAAACAACAAGATAATGACAACCAAAATGAAAACAATGTGAAAATAATAAAATGACGACGAAACTTAAACACACAAACGACAGCAAATAAATGAGTGCCAATATCAGTTGAAGCCTCGAAGGACATGTCATATAGTGATTCGAAAATGACTATAAACGTAAAAGGAAACGACATGAAAGACAATAACGGCAACAAAAATAGAAAAGAACAAAAAAGGAGACAGATAACAGAAAACAGCAAACAAACGAAAACAACTGCAACAGAAATTAAAGAGACAGATAAAACGGGAACAAAAAGCTATACACCACAACAAAGACGGAAATCCAATAATAAAAGATGGAACAACAAGAGTAGGTGTTTGGGAGAGTGGTTTGAATTATAGAGTGCTGACCACGTGTAGTGTTAGGGGTATTGGATTGAAAACTTTTTTTATTCGTTCATTATTTAATCCAATCTAATAAAATTTTATTGAAATCCAACTAATATAATCCAATACTTATCATCCAATTTAATCCAATATCCATTGGATTAGATTTGGATTAGATGATTAGATTGGGCTTAACCTTTCACCGAAATTTCTTAAATCTCTATTAAAAATATTTAAAATTAAACATGTTATGTTTCATAAAACATCAATCAGCAATATAAAACTAAATTCATCATAGAAAACAAAAATTTTAATATAAAGAAGAGTGAAGAAAATACCTGATTTTGAAACTTTTTAAAGTAAATGTCAGATTTCAAAAATATTTATAGTAAATAATAGTAAAAAGAAAATTTACCAGTAAATTTTTTATTCGTAAGAAAATTTTACTGAGTAAATTTTATATTTACTATAAATATTTTTAAAATCTATTATTTACTTGAATAAGTTTTGAAAAAGTAACATTTATTATGGTTTTCGAAAATATAGTATAACTCCATCCAATACAATCTTTTGACCAAACTCAATACTAAACTAAAAAAAAAGTTAAAATAAACACAAGATTGAAAAAAAATATATATTGCAGATGTAATTTATATGCATAATTATTTATATATTTATATATATTAAATTAGATCGGTTTTATTCAAGTCTTATCCAATAGTCTTGGATATTCAATTTCTTTGGATAGATTGAATTAAGTTGGTTGAATGTTTTAGATGATTGGATCATTTGTCCGTATACATATACAGTATAAAAAAAAAAAGAAAACTGCAGCTAGAAAACCGAGCATGAGGCAAAACTTGAAAACGACAATGGAAACAGCAAAAACCAAATATAACTAAAGAGCAATAACGATTCAAACGACAGCAAAATCGTCTACGAAATGCTAAACTGCAACAGAAAGTAAAACAACGTGAAAAAGGAGATAGCTACAAGGTCCAAGGAAAGAGAAAACAATAAAAAACAACTTTGAATGTAACAGGAAATCGTGAAATACTGCTATAGTCATTAAAAAAAAAGAGAAAAAAATTTGAGAATTAAATTAAATATTCAAACGACAGCAAAAGAATAAGAAAAGCCAAAACAAATGAAAAAAAATGGATAAACATAAGCATAAAACCGCTGAAAAGAAAAATAAATCAGACGACGATGGAAGGCAAGAGGAGAACGACGACGTAACCGAGAAACAACGACAATGAAATATGACAAGGCGAACGACAAGAACATAAGAACAACAGTGAATATACTAACGGGGTGTTTGGTAGTGGTGGGAACTACTTAGTTTCTACTACAAACTCAGTTATAAACAGTAAAAAGTTCTCACATGCTGCTACAGTAACAATAAAAAAAATTACTATAGTGTAAAACTCTCACATGCTATAATAAAAGTGGTTCCCACCACTCTTTCAAACACCCACTAAATTGATAAGAAACTCTAAAACGACGATATTAACACAAACGACAACAAAAAAAACTTCAAACGGGTACGTTTTACAAAAATGTACGACAAGAAATTTCCCTCCCTTCACCTGCGAAGGCTTTAAAAGATTGCAGAACTTCGAATCCTTCTTAATTCCATTTAAGCTCAATCTACGCAAACGGACTCCATTTTACAGACCACTCAACGTTTGTACTAAGAAACCAAAGCGAAGAAAAAAGCCATAACATTGGAAAAAATAAAAGTAAACGACATGAAAACTTGTTACAACAACAAAAATATCGACGGACAAAAACAACAGTCGACCGATAAACGACAATAATAGCTTAAGCAACAAGAATAACGACATGAAAACAAGAGAGACGACGAAAAGTAGAAATAAAAAACGGCAACAATACTTGAATTCACAAGAAAAATATAGCATAGTTTTTCACGGCGATAAGATGCCGACGAACAAAACATAAGAATTTACCGGGATGAATGACGATGAAATTGTAAACGGCAATGACAAGGCAAACGACAAATATTAGAACAACGATATATTTAACGACACCAAATTGATAAGCGGCACAAAGTACTGAACGGGTCAAACTGATAAACGACACTGGGGAGGAAAATTGAATCCCACGATATAAAACTAGATCCGATTATGAAATTTAACTGCAAGAAAACCCCCTTTTTTTTTTTTTTAAGGAAACGGCAAGAAATCTTGACTCATCACACATTTGTTATTTTTTATACTATGTGTGATAAGAGGGACAAATGAAGGGAAGGAGAGGGACGGAAGGAAGGAGAGAGAGAGAGAAGAGGTCATCCTTTGGTTTAAGGGAGAGGAGAGAGAGGAGAGATGGAAGGATGTGCTCTTCCCTTGACCCACCAAATTGGATCCTTTCATTGATGGAATGATGGAAGGACTGGCAATACAAGTTACGACATGATTTTTTGTTGGTTAGTGTAAAAAAATTAACTCACGGGTGATTTTCATGCCAACGTAAAATTGATCATCCCAAAGAGGGTCTGTTTGTGTCAACATGCTCGATGCTAAATTTAGTGTCAATTTAGCGAGTTGACATAGACACACCCGCCTTTGGAAGAGTCAATTTCACGCTGATGTGAAAATGACATGTGGCTTGATTTTTTTACACCAACCCGTAAAAAATCGTGTCATGTCGTAACTTGTATTGCCAGCCCAATCTACATGTTTGAGCTTCAACCTGATATAAATACGACTTGTTGACTCAAATTGTTACCTCTAGATGGGATCTAAGCAATTACTTTTAATTAAATTATTAACAAAGAGTATAAATGTACTATGAACTAATTTTACAAATAACTAGTATCAATTTGTTTAACTCTTTTTCTATTTTACTAAACAACATAAAGGATTACTACAATCCCCTCTATTCTTCATAGTTTTCATCTCTCCAACTCTTTTCATCTTTCCTATTCTCTATCTTGCCTACCAAACGCAATGGAATTAAAAACAGATCCAATGACATTAAAACTAGAAAAACGACAAGAAAAAGTGAACGACAATAGAAAATGAAAACGGCAAGAAGAGTTGCAAGAATCTAAAACGACAATAAAACTAGCAAAAAATTCCCGTCACGATGGACTTTCTTTTCCATTTTGTTGCTTTCCTTCGTGAAAATGAGGTTGTCGTTCATTGACAGCGCAAGTCAAGGCGCCAGCCAAATCCATTACTCTTTCTTTGGGCCGTCAGGTCCATTTCGCATCTAGCTTCGGCCTAGCAAGTTTTTTTGTGGGGAGGAACGGATCCAGCTATTATACGCTACACTATTAAAGCAAAGAAATATAAGGTTGTGAACACATATAGCCAAATGTGTATACTATAAAATTAAAATGACCTCTTGCTAAACTATATTTAATATTAGCCAAAATAAAAAAAATTATGTAGCTGTAAAAGCCATATTATCCTTGTTTTAAAAGAGTCATTGTATTCAACAAAACTGCTTTTTATCACCATTATGTATTTAATAATCCAAAATTTTAATACTAAATTATTGGTATTAAGCACCCATTAAACGACACGAATTCGGATTGGGTTTTTACAGCTGGATAGTCAATTTCAAATCCATAATTTATTGCCCAAAAATACGTTTTTTTAAGTAATGAGGAATATGAAAATTCATATAATTTGGCAAAAAAGATTGAAATTTGACAAACATAGAAGGCGGGAGAATCGTGACACAGACGAAGACAGAGGGAAAAAGCCTTCAGCAATCCGCAGCCAATGACGACTTGGCACACACTTCGTCC
>CAMOHE010024996.1:0-21234 GCA_946598075.1 Artocarpus hirsutus
TCTCAAAATTGTGTTTTGAAGTTTCCTTGTTCAGACTTGCATATGTTTCAATCTTTTGGGAATGTTGTAATGCTGACTTTACCAAGCAAGAACTCAAGGTCTTTGACATGAAGTAAATTGGAATTTGGAAAAAAGCGTGCAATTTTTAGCAGCGATGTTTAACACTGCGATAAGTTACATATTTGGTGAAAGCATGTGGATAGTCTAGATATGCCTTGTTTACACATTTAATTATCTTGCCTAACAATGGAACAACAGTTCATTTTTTGTAGGATTTTGCTGAGAACTTGTTTCAGGATCTGCTATGTGTCGTTTTTTTGGCTAGAAAAGATGGTCTGCTCGTGCTTCTTCTGTGTTTCCCCACCTCTTTCTGTCAAGCTCTTCAACGTCATCGCGTACTAATTTCTTTCTTCATAAATAATTCTTTTTGCTCTTTCAGGAGGAATGTTTATGTCATCGCTGAACGCTGGTAGGCTTTGATGAAGTTACATTGCCAATAGCTCTGCCAGCTTCTTTCACTCAACGTGCAACTTTCAATGCCTGAAAAAAAAAAAAAAAAAACACCGTTTTGAATATAATTTCACAAACAAAAATCGAATATTGGTACAATAAAGTAACAGATAGGAATAAATTTGTTTGGTTTTGGTTTAGGCCATGAAAGCAACAATAAAGAAAACCCCATAAGCTTGAAGACTGATACAGGAAACACTTGAAAAACAGTGTATATTTCCTTTTTATCAAGTTCTATATGTTTCCAAGAAGAGAAGTTCTAGATTTCTAAGACTAAGAGGATAAAAAGAATAATGTACCTCTTTGTCCCAATTAGTGCATGCAATTACGGTGATAAGAGCCACAACTTGAACAAAAAGTCCACATATTATCCCAACCCAAAGTCCTGCCAATGAGTCTTAAACTTCAACCGCAACATCAACACCTAAGACTGAGTCAGAGAGCTAGAGAGAGAAACCCACCATGCCTCTGATATGGAAGAAGAAAGCGAAGAGCACAGCAGAAGGAATTGCCACAGCGTAGTAAGCCCCAAGGTTTATGAATGCACAGAGCTTTTGCCATCCTCATCCTCCAGCAGCACCTACGTTATAGCCAGACATAAAATTACAATAATGAAAATCATAAACACAGTCAAACAAGTTGAAGAGTTTTGTAGTAGGCGAAAAAAAGAAATGATCCTACTGGTACTACGAAGTTTGGTGCCTTTGAGTCTTCACAAGATTTGGTCATGTTGGCAAATTGTTTTGTTTTTGATGGGGTGACGTAATTGAAATTTTAGAAATACTTAAAAAAGTATTTGCAAAAAAGTTGTACCTGAAAGCACACATTGAAATCCATCCAAGAAATCAGATAATGCAAGCAATGGCATTATTTTGTCAACATATTGTTCACTTCTCTCTCATTGCTAAAGAGCTTTCCCCAAACATGGCGTGCTAAAATTGTCACTAGTCGTACAAAAATTGTCACTAGTCGTACAAAGACACCCTCTGATAAAGCCACCACGATGGCAACTACTAAAGCCAATTGGGCTCGTTGTGGCTGCCCAGCATCCAATTCGATGGACACCCTTGTGCCGTAAACACGCAACAAAAGAAACTAATCACCATCTTATTGCACAATCACTAAAATTTATCATTATCTGTCAAAGCAAAATGTTAAAGAAAAATTGGTAGAGCAAAGAATATCAGTGCAGTAGAGAAGTCACTGACCTTATGGCTGCACCAAGTCCAACAGAGATCATGTATACCAACCACATTTTGTTCACACTTGTGTACATAAAAATGACAATCAAAGAATGGTTTCAGAAGAGATACAAATGATTGGTGTGGTAACTTTGGAAAATGTTTATAATGAATACCTTATTGACAACACTGATGTCTCTGGCTTTGGGTTCTTGAGAAGACCAGATAAGAGAACAAGCATCTCAAATGACCAGTATTCAAAGCTGTCGACCAAGGTTCTTTTTTTTTTTTTTTAAATTTTTTTTAAGTTAGTTACAGAATGGAAGCTGAGAAATTGTTAACGGTCTTTTCATTTCGGAGCTTCTGATACTTACCATATCATCACTGCTGAAGGAATGGCAAGTCTTATAAACTAAAAAAATCATGCAAGGCATCTTTTGAAAACCCTGCCCAAGTATACCTGCAAGCCGCAGAGAATTTCACATAAATTGCTAACAAGAACACATTAAACCAATAACTGGTTGTTGACACATCGTATTGTATTGTATTATAAAACATTGCATTTTTTGCATATAATACAATACAATGTCAAACATGAGAGATGTTATTTGCCAACGCAGCTCCTCTTATTCCGAGACCAAATTTATAGACAAGAAGCCAACAAACAATGGTGTGGAGAAGAGCTGTGATCCCAGAACTTATCGTCATAGGGAAGACAATGTTCTGTGTTTTTAAGAATCTGTTTAGGCATTGAAGCAGGCCGAAGGTGTACAGGCTTGGGATCATCCAACGGTTGCAAGTTCCTGCCGTGGTTGATGTCTCATGGTCCTGATGCAGTGAAATGAGAATGATGCTTGTGTAAAACCAATAACTGATAGGGGAATGCTTAGGGTCAGCAGCGTTAGCTCCGCTCTTTGCATGTGAATTCCAAGTAGCTGGTACTGTTTGGCTCCATAGACTTGTCCACACAGAGTCTCCAAGGCACTAGCCCTTCCTAACTTTTGAAACAGGTTTCCAGAGGAAATTTAGAGAAGCTTGAAGTACCAATCTTTTTGGACTATAAAACAAAAGCAATAACAAAGCTCCCAAATTTGTACGAAAAAATGTATACCAGAAATGACTAATTCCTCCAAAACCCTTCTATTTTTCCTTACAGTAAGGCAGTATAAACAATACCATAAGATACAAATTTTCACAGCAAAATTCACTTATGATTGAAAAATCACAATCTTAAGGAAAGTTTCGTGCTTGCTAATTCTTTCAAGGCGTTGAGGTAACACAAGAGTCCTAGGCTTTGTCAAGCAGGCTTGGCATGTATTTAAAAAGTGTTCAGAAAAATCCCGCTTACCAGAACACTGAAATCAGTGACTGAAGCAAATGAAGTGGCCAAAGAAGCACTGGAAAGAGGCGATTCCCCAACAGGACTATTGTGTTGGAATTAAGGGGGTGTTTGGCAAAGTGGTGGGTTCAGTTCCCACCACAAAATCAGTTATAAACAGTAAAAAGCTCTCACATGTTACAGTAACAAAAAAAAAATTGCTACAGTGTAAAGTTCTCATATGCTACAGTAAAAGTGGTTCTCACCACTGGTTCCCACCACCTTCCAAACACCCTATAAATATAAAACGCAATGGGAGAGATGGATCGTTGACAAATAAAAATTTTTTAAAAACTTTGTTCATTAAAATAGCTATATAATTTTAATTAATAATAAAAAGCTTTAATAATTTTTACATTTATTTGATACCACGATCTTTCAAGCCTCAAACCGCAAGAAAGAATCAACTTTACATTTTTATAGAATTGTTATGTACTCAATATATAAGATAACAGACTTTTTTTTTGTTAAAGAAAGAATTCTTAGTTTTTTCTCTTTGAGTACATTATAAAAGTTACTTGAAAAGATCTTTTTATAATAAGTTAGTTATTTTTCAATTAATTTTAATTTAAGTTAGTTATATTCTATATATATACACACACGTTTACACGTTTACGTAAATTATTTTTTTATTATATATAATATATATAAATATATATATAAATAAGTTTAAAGTTACGTTAACTGTTAACCAGATTTTCGAATATATATAATATAATATAATTAAATTATATATATATTTAAATTTAAAAATAAATTATATTTATTTAAGAATAAATTTTTAAATTAATTAACAATTTAATTTTGTTTCCATATTTAAAAAAGACAATAATGTGGTCCCATCACAAATGTGTCACACACACAAAAAATTAAAATTATATTTAAATAATTTTATTATTTAAATATTATAATTAATTAATTTAAAATGTATTTAATTAATTTTATTAATTAAATAAAATTAATTAATTAATTAATTAATTAATTAATGCTTAGTTAAATGTGACAACATTTATCACATTATATTATGTGTCACAGAGAACATATTTCTGTGTCACATTAATAACTCAAGTGTGAAATAATTAATTCAAAATTTAATAATTTCAAATTAAATATATATAATTCATTGTATGCATTAAATCCAATGCACTGTTATAGAGGTGGCATTAGGGACCTAGAGATCTATATAATCTAAGCTTCAATAAATTTTGACAATTAATTAAACTCTTCAATTAATATGCCAAATTTATTAGTTTTAGTGTTACTCCACTAAATATCTGAAACTGAACTCTTAAAATTATAGTAAAATTATTTAAAGAAAATTAACAAGTAGTTCATTGATATAATCATTACATATAAATCAGTCCTCCATAAATAGTTCATAATAAGAGCTAAGTTCGATTTTCGTTCACTTCTCTTATTACATCTTTATTCTTGAGTTCCAATAATTCTCTAATGAATAGTAAATTTATAATCTTATTATGAATAGGCGCTCTACTGTTCAAACCTTGAATTATGACTCAAGAGAGATATTTTTCTAATTTCCATAAGAAAGGAATAGATTTTATATCCGTATAATATTATTCTCAGCTATTTATTACAATATGTTTCCAAGATGCTAAATTATGACTGTGTTTAGACAAATCTTATTATGCAAGTCAAAAAACATAATGTCATAAATAGGAGTCTAATAAATACTTAAGATTAAGACTATCAAATATATGATTATTATAGTGATAAATTTGAATACTCTATTTGTAATGGATGATTATTAGAGATTTATAATTTATCTGGTCCAGTCTTATGTAATCTCATTATATAAAGTACCCCTAATCTAATGTCTCTACATTAATAGCCTGGATAAGATTATTTCATTATAAATGAAATTGGACCGTACTTATAATATTTAATTAAAGATCTTAAACTTTAATTAATTATTACAGATTATTTAGATTATTATCTACAAATTTTATTCCTAAGCATATAACACTTATATGTTGAATTTATAGTCACATAAATAATCATAGAAATTTCTTAATGTTTATAAGAGTATTCATAATACATATAAGCAATCAAAATAATTACAAATGTTATTTTGTTTATTTATTTATCAATAATATGTACAATGACATAGCTTCAAGGCATCAACCCCAACAATCTCCCACTTAAAGCAGGTACGACATGTCTCTAAGACCTAAGCCTTCTAAGTGCCCCTTGAAGCTCTTTGCATGTAACGTCTTGATGAATGGGTCGGCAAGGTTATTTTCTGATGCTATCTTCATAACATTGCCTCGATGCACTATTTCTCCGATCAAATAATAGTTTTGCTCTATATGCTTTCATCTTTTGTGGATTCTCGGTTCTCTTGAATTTGCTACCGCACCACTGTTATCACAATAAAGTGTGAGTGGTTTATCCATGTCTGGAATGACTTTCATATCATTTAAGAACTTACGAAGCCAAACAGCTTCTTTAGCTGCTTCACAAGCAGCCACATATTCAGCTTCCATAGTCGAATCAACAATATATGATTGTTTAATGCTTCTCCAAACTATGGCTCCACCACCAAAAGTAAATACTAATCCAGACGTAGATTTACTTGTGTCTTTATCTGATTGTAAATCATAATAGTGTATCTAGTGGGAATCAAATTCTCGCTAGAGTATACCAGCATATAGTTTTTCGTTCTTCTGAGATACTTGAGCATGTGTTTAACTGTCACCCAATGATCTAATGTTGGGTTGGATTGATACCGACTGACCATACCTATCGCATAGCAAATGTCAGGTCTTGTACATAACATAGCATACATTAGACTTCTCACTGCAGATGCATAGGGTATCCGTCTCACGTTTTCTTCCCCTTGAGGTGTCTTAGGATGCTGCTCTTTTGAAAGATAAACTTCATGACGTGCAGGTAAATTAACTTTCTTGGAGTTTTGCATCAAAAATCTGATAAGCACATTATCGATGTACGATGCCTGAGACAGTGCTAACAATTTGTTCTTACGATCTCTTATCAGTTGGATTCTAATAACATAACTTGCCTTTCCTAAATCTTTCATTTGGAATTGGTTGGTAGGCCATTTCTTTATATTAGATAATATCTCTATATCATTTCCAATCAGTAGGATATCATCTATATAAAGAACTAAGAAGACCACCTTTTTATCTTTGATGTACTTGTATACACAAGGTTCATCAATATTTTGATCAAAACCATAAGATTTGATCGCCTTATCAAATCTTAAGTTCCAAGATCTTGAAGATTACTTAAGTCCATAGATAGAGTTTTACAACTTGTAAACTCTTTACTCCTGACCTTTGACTACGAACCCCTCTGGTTGCACCATATAGATGCTTTTCTCAAGATAACTATTCAAAAAGGCAGTCTTGACATCCATTTGCATATCTCGTAATGAAGACATGCAGCAATGGATAAAAGCATCAAAATGGATTCAAGCACAGCTACGGGTGAGAAAGTTTCTTCATATTCAACTTCCTTCTATTGGGTATAACCCTTTGCCACAAGCCCAGTTTTGAAAGTCTCAACTTTCCCATCTGCTCATCTTTTCTTCTTGTAGATTTATTTGCACCCTATGGGTTTTATCCTTTCAGGTAGGTCTGTAAGTTTTTAAACTGAATTAGAGTACATAGACTCCATTTCAAAATTCATAGCCTTTAGCTCTTTCTCCTTCCCAGAATCTTCCATTGCATAACGATATGTCAATGGATCATCCACACCATTATCAGAGATAGCAACATGTGCTTCTCCAATTCCCTTATAGCGAGCAGGTGGTCTCACAACCCTCACACTACATCGAGGTAGTATGACATCCTAATTTGGAGATGTGGTCTTCTCATCTTGTCCCTCAATAATGGTTGTCAGTTGCGGTATGATCTAATCAAAAAGTAACTCTTCAAGTACAACTTTGTTATGAGGTTTATAGTTTGTCATATAATCATTCTCAAGAAAAGTGACATTTGTCGAGACAATACCTTCTTTTCTTGTGGACTATAAAACAATCCTCCTCTCATCCCTATTGGGCATCCTACAAACAAGCATACCTCAAAATGTGGTTCTAAATTCCTGGTCTTTTCTTTCAATACATGTGCTGGACACCCCCATATACAGATATGTCGCATACTGAGTTTGCGACCATTCCATAACTTTAAGGGTGTTTTTAGAATAGACTTAGATGGAATCATGTTTAGAAGATAAACTGCAGTTTGTAGCGTATATCCCTAGAAGGAACTTGGTAATGATGAGTAGCTGAGCATGGATCTCACCATATTAAGCAAAGTCCAATTTCTTCTCTCTGCAACACCATTTTATTGTGGTGCTCCAACTGCGGTGAGTTGTAATAGAATACCATGTTTAATCAAATCGACCTTGAACTCAGTATCAAGGTATTCCCCTCCTTGATCAAATTGAAGAGTCTTCACCATCCTTTCTAATTGCTTTTTAGCTTCTGCTTGGAATTATTTTAACTTTCCAAAAGTTTCAGATTTACTTTGCATTAGGTACATGAATCTGTACCTCGAATAATCATCAATAAATATGACGAAATATTCATAACCACCACGTGCTTGTACATTCAATGGACCGCAAACGCCTGAACGTATTAGCTCAAGTGGTTCCTTAGCCTTTTCACCTTTTGCAGAGAAAGGCCTTTTAGTCATTTTACCTTTAAGACAAGATTCACAAATTAGTAGAGTTCTCTTAAAGAACTAACTTTTAGTTCTCTTAAAGTACCATCCTTTACTAGTCTGTTAATCCTATAAGGTTAACATGACCTAATCTAAGGTGCTATAGGTATGTTTCATCATCAGAAAAAACCTTTTGCTTCTTGAGTTTTGATTGTTCAACTTTGAACATTTTGACATTGAGCAGTGATTTTTCGTTAGGCCTTAAAGTATAAAGCCCATTTTCCAGATGTGTAGAACAAATATTTGGACCATTTCTAGAAATATTAGCATAATCACCATTAAAAGAAACATTAAACATTGCCCAAACAATTTGGAAACAAAAATCAAATTTCTACAAAAACTAGAAATATAACAAACATTGTCCAATATTAAAAACCTATTTTTTAAAATAAAGTTTAACTACTCCCACTGCTCTTGTCGAAACAATTGCTTCTGTTCCCATTCTCATCGTTTGCTCCCTGTTAGCAAGCTCCCTTGAAGAACTAAGCATCTGCAAAGAAGAACAAATATGGTTAATTGCCCCTTAATCAACTATACAAGGTGAAGTATTATCTTTAACTAAACAAGCTTTTAAAACGAGTAAATTGGATTTACTATTGTTCTTCTTTTTTTGAGGTCTTGAAAATACTTCTTGAAGTTTCTCTTCTAGTATCCAACAACATCACAGTGGAGACATTTTCCTTTGGGCTTCTTTTGCTTGAGCTTCTTTTATTGTTGTTGCTCTTGTTCCTATTAGGTTGTCCTCCATTCTTAGACTTACCGTTTCCTTTAGTTCTCTTTTTCCTCTTCCTGTTCTTTTGAGCAAAAGAGGAAGGTTAAGCTTCTGCAACATTTGCCTTACCTTTTTTAGTCTTTTCTTTCGAAATAGATTTGAAGGTTTGCAACTCATTAAGCAACTCAGGCACGTTATATTTTATCTTGTTCATGAAAAAGTTGCTTTTAAACTAAAGGAACGCAGGGGAAAGGGTTTCCAAAATCATCTCCACCTATGTGGCTTCATCTATCACCGCCCCGTTTACCTCGGCCTCATGGAGATAGTTAACCATTCTGAGAACATATTCTTTGACCGAAATCCTTGTCTTCATTTTGACATTCATCATAGTCTTAATAGCTTCATGGTGTGCCTTTTCAAAAGGTTTGCCAAACATGTCTCGCAGAGACTGTATTATCTCATAAGCAGTCTCCATGCTTTCGTGCTTCATCCTAAGCACGTCAGACATACCAGCCAATAGGAAGCAACGAGCCTTGTTGTTTGCCTTGATCCAACGATCATATGCTTCTCATACATGAGGAGAAGCATTGGTAGCAGGTGGTGGAAGACATTCCTCATCTGAACAAACATGTAATTTTTGCAGATTAGTACAATATTATGTTACTCTTCTACTTGACAAAATTATCTCCGGTTAATTTTTCATTTAAGAGAATAGTGACAATTGGATTAGACATTATTACTGTAATAAATAAATAAATGACATAAATTAAACGGTTGCATAAACATCATAAATATACATCTCGGAATACTAAACATAATGCATGATGCATATAGAAAAACACATAAAATATTTTACTAATTCCACAATTATTTAATTTTCATAAAAAAGTGCCGCCGTAGAGTAGGTCAGATTATTTATAAATTAAATTGAGACACTCTCAATTAATAAATATATTCAAAATATCTAATATTTTCTATACCTATTAATAACGTTTGTTTTTGGTTAGATACAATTAATAAATTAATTATATCTTTATGAATGTAACCCACTATTTCAGATTTTAACAACTTAACTCAAAATTGCCGCTATAAGGTAGGTCAATTTTAAAATAAATTATAAAATCCTATCTCTTGGAAGCTAACCTTGTTATTGAATTATAAAATCCTATCTCTTGGAAACTAACGTTGTTATTGATTTAAATGGACACCCTCTGTAGGGAGGATGAAATCAAAGTGTCACGAGATGCTACCTAAATTTCATGGTGTTGTGCTACTAGTGGAGACCGTAGGTTATATTATTATATTACCTTTTCCCATTCATTATTTTAAAATGATGTGCTTTATCTTATAAAACATCCTATGTTTTATAATTCTAATAAATAAAAACAATTTTTAACTACTAGGTATTATTTTGTGTTAATAGAATCCTTTCCTATTTACACTTAAATAAATTACCAAATTTTCTAAAAATCTAAATTTATTATGAATTGTTTAAGCTACCCAACATTAAACAATCTAAAATAAGATAACTTAGAATTAACGTGAATTTTACTAAGTTTTAACTATTAAAACTAAAAACATATTATTTGGTTGATTAATAAAATAACTAAAATAAGATTTTATAAAATCAACTCAATTAATTTTAATCTCATTAAATTAATTCCATCACATATTAAATCATTTTATAAACAACTTTATAAAAAAATAAAATAATATGCAAGTATATGCATGTCATGTTACAATAACTATAAGTGGGCGCTTTCTTAGATGGCATGCTATATTGCATGAACATATGATCATAATCATCACATAAAATAATAACATGAAAATAAAATAAATAATGAATTTTTGACTAGGTCTTTTTGGATAATAAAATTACAACCTATAAAAAAATGAGATAAAAAAAATTACAAAAGTCTTCTTATAACAACATATTTCCTAGCTTCATTGAAGTAAACTTCACTAGGCAGTTTGCTAGGCAAAAATCTGTTGGGTAACCTCTTTAAAATTTGATAGGTCTAAGTTCTCAACCGGGTTAGCAGTCTATTGGTTTACTTTTGCTCGTAATGTGCATGTGAACCAAAAAAAAAAAAAAAAATGCTTTCTGTGCACTTCAATTTTTGCACATCAACCATACTTAACGGGCAAGTCTTTACTGGAATCATCCGCGAATTCATGTGCGAGTCTTTATTGCAAATATGTGTAGCCTTTTCTGGGTTTATGAGACAATTGGCCTAATTATGTTTATTGAATTAAAATATGACTTTAATTTGTAAAAATTTTACAAATATCTCATAATGATATCATTAAAATTATTTATATGTAATTATATAGTACAATATGTAATATCATTAAAATAATTACTATATCATTAAAGACATTTTTAAAATATTGTGTTAGATTTTAATTTCATAACAATAATTTGTACACATATTATAATTTTTTTGCCTTTTATTTATGAATTTACTTGAAGCCCATTAAGTCATTCACGTGAAGCTTTTTTTTTTAATAATAAATGTTTCACGTAAATCATGAGAAAGAAAAAAAATATAATAAAAAATTACAAAAAATTTATGCCCTCATAAGTTTACACAAATTTGATCTAATCAAATAAAAAATAATA
This sequence comes from Artocarpus hirsutus, assembly GCA_946598075.1. Lineage (NCBI taxonomy): Eukaryota > Viridiplantae > Streptophyta > Magnoliopsida > Rosales > Moraceae > Artocarpus > Artocarpus hirsutus. The sequence goes on from CAMOHE010024996.1 coordinate 11,111, forward strand.
TTGCCAATCCAAAAAGACTATATAATTAAGACCAAAAATCCAGAACATGCATCAAGAATACAAAGTGCCTACAAACATGCATCAAGAACATGATATTATCAAAATAAAATCATGTTAATTAAAATTATATATTCTATAACATGCTTTGATGCAATTTGTTGGAATTAAATATGAAACGTAGTAGAAGGAATGATCATTTATAAACAAAAATTTTCTAAAAACTTTGTTTATAAAAAATAACTATATAATTTTAATTAATAATAGAGAGCTTTGAGAATTTTTACAAACCTTTTGAAGACCTATCAGGGTATCTGGCTTTCCTCTTTGACACCACGATCTTTCAAGCCAAGCCTCCACACTAATAAAGAGACGAGTGGACGTCAAACTGCAAAAAAGAATTAACCTCATATTTTTCTAAATCTATTATATACTCAACACATGAGATAACAGATCTTTTTAAGATAAAAAACTCTCAATTTTTTCCCTCTGAGTATATATAAAAGTTACATAAAAATATCATTTTATAATGAGATAACTATTATTTTTATCTTTTAATATCTAAATAGTTAGTTATTTTTTAATTAATTTTAATTTATTTTAAATATGATATAATCACCCTATTAAATAGATAAGTAAGGTATATACTTTATATTTCTTATCTTTTTTGTTTTTTTAATTTGAATCACTTATGTGATTCTATTAATACAAACATATACATGTTTTAAAAAAAATCACACAAAACGTGATTCTAAATATATATTATACATATTCTATATATCTATATATGTACACGTTTACACTTTTACGTAAATTATATATATATATATATATTTATATATATATATATATAAATTGCGAAAGTTAAGTTAATCGTTAACGTGATTTTCGAATATATAATATATATAAATAATATAATTAAATCTTATATATATATTTAAATTTAAAAATAAATCATATTTATTCAAGAATAGATTTTTAAATTAATTAATAATTTAATTTTGTGTCTATATTTGAAAAAACAATAATGTGGTCTTACCACGCATGTGTCATATACATAAAATCAAAATTATATATAAATAATCTTAGTATTCAAATATTATCAATTAATTAATTTAAAATATATTTAATTAATCTCTTTAATTAGATATAATCAATTAATTAATTAACTAATACTCAGTTAAATGTGAAAACATTTATCACATTACATGATGTGTTACAGAGAACATTAATCTGTGTTACATTAATAACTCAAGCGTAAAATAATTAATTCAAAATTTAATAATTTCAAATTAAATATGCATAATTCATTTGATGTATTAAATCCAATATAGTGTTGGCATTGGGGACCTATGGACTTATAACTTAAGCTTCAATAAATTTTGACAATTAATTAAGCTCTTCAACTAATGTATCAAATTTATTAGTTTCAGTGTTATTATACTAAAAACCTGAAATTGAACTCTTGAAATTATGATAAAATTGCTCAAAAAAAATTAACGAGTAGTCCACTGATATAATCATTACATATAAGTTAATCCTCCATAAGTAGTTCATAATAAGAGCTAGGTTCAATTTTCGTTTATCTCTCTTATTACATATTTATTCTTAAGTTTCAGTAATTCTCTAATAAACAATTAATTCATAATCTTTTTATGAACAAGTGTTCTACTGTTCAAACCTCGAATTATCATTCAGGAGAGCTATTTTTCTAACTCCTATAAGGAAGGAATGGATTACATATTTGTATAATATTATTTCCAGCCATTTATTATATTATGTTTCTAAGATGCTAAGTTATGATCTGTGTTTAAACAAATCTTACCATGCAAGTCAAAAAAGCATAATGTCATAAATAAGATTCTAATAAATACTCAGAATTAAGACTGTCAAATATATGATCATTGTATTGATAAATTTGAATACTGTATTTGAAACGGATGATTATTAGAGATTCAAAATTTATATGGTTCAGTCCTATATAATTTCATTATATAAAGTACCCTCAATTTAATGTCTCTACATTAATAGCCTGGATAACACTATTTTATTCTAAATGAGATTAGATCATACTTATAATATTTAATTAAAAATCTTATACTTTAATTAATTATTACGGACTATTTAGATTATTATCTTTTATCCCTAAACATATAACACTTAAATGCTAAATTTATAGTCACATAAATAATTATAGAATTTTCTTAATGTTCATAAGAGTATTCATAATACATATAAACAATCAAAATAATTACAATTATTATTTTATTTATTTATCATTGATATGTACAATATCGTAGTTTATAAGGCACCAACCCCAACACATTGAACATGACATATATCAACTATATGTTATTCGCAGCATGCTAACCACTACAAGAGGCCTTGCTAGTCCCAGTTGTTGTTTCGCTTCGCCAAGAACATCTAATCCAAAAAAAAAAACCAACCCTTGTTGGCATGCTTCTGAACCAACTACAAGGCTGTTTCTATGGTTTTCACCATTTGCAGATTCTGGACCCAAACTTTCTCCTCCTTCCATCCCAACAAGGACAGCTTCAATTCTCTGTTATTTTTCTTTTAGAATACAGGGCATATCCAAAAAAAAGAAATGCTATGAGAGTATAATTATAATCACAAAATATGGAATAAAAGGTAAAGGCAGTGCCCAACACAATTTAAGTCAAGCTGGAGCGGGTCCCATGGACGTGCTAAGTATGTTATGGTGCGGAATATAATATTATTTGTCCCTGTCCTTCTCGCGATTGTATAAAATAAAAGTAGAAAGACATAGTTAAATACATGTAACGTCCAAGACCGGGACTCTTCCTCTCTCTCTCTAAAAAAGTCTAGTCAATCCCAAAAAAAAAAAAAAATCATTAAAATTGAGTGATTCCAGTGGAAGAAGTGGGAGATGAACTAAAAAGAAGCATGGAGGAAAACTTGCTACCAGTATTGCCAAAGCAAAGAGATGAAAGAGAAGAAAAAATGGGCTCAATTAGTAGTACTTCTAGTACTGCTTTAACATGGGGTGTTTTGTTTGAAGAAGTGAAGAGAGTGGGATTCATAGCAGCACCACTTGTGGCTGTGATTCTGTCCCAGTACTTGTTGCAGGTCATTTCCATGATGATGGTTGGCCACCTTGGCGAGCTTTCTCTCTCTAGCACCGCCATAGCCATTTCTCTCTCTGGGGTCACGGGCTTTAGTCTTCTTGTGAGTTCTCCTATTGATATAGTTTCCCTATCCTCTTAATTTTGTTTATGATTCTTCTGATTGTATGAACATGTGTGATACACTGGTTCTTCTTTCCTGTGACAAGTTTTTTTTTAATAAATTTATTATTATTATTATTTTTCTTTACAAGTATTTAACAAAATAAATTAAAATCATATTTAAAATTAATTTTGGTTAAAAACATGATAATATATAAAAATTATAATAATTTTTAATTTTTTATTGTATCATATTAAAACTTTTTACTTTTTAAGTTAAACCTTTGTAAATTCTTACTTTCCAACACCCTATTATTTTTTAACGCACGAAAGCTTTTCATTTTTAGGTTAAAACTTATAAATTCTTACTTTCCAACACCCTATTATTTTTTAACGCGGATCACTTTTTATGATGCTTAATTGCTTATCAAGACGTGGAAAGGAGGAGTATAGCTCATCCACCACTCAGGTGGAGCGATATGAACGTTTGAACAGTTTCTGTCTTCTTTGAATGAATTTTTTATGCTTGATCTCGAGACTTAAATTGGTGTTTCATAATGTTTCTTAATTATTCGTCTCTTTGACTTTAATACTTTTTAATGTACACACCTACAATGATGTCGGTGATGTATGCCTTTTAATGTCCATGTGTTGCTAATGTTATTTGAGTACTTTGAATGCAAAAATAAAATAAAATGTGAAATTATATGATAGAAATAGGAACTCAAATCATCTGTCTAATTTCAGTGTTTAAATTGGTGTCTTAAAATCAACTACTTCATGTCACGTTATCTAATAATTTAAATGTTTTTTTTACATGCTTTGATTTTGAGTTTATTAAATGACATGATAAAAATTAAATTGGTTAAACACCAATGGAGACACCGAACATTATAAATGATCTAAAATCATAGAAATAGAGGGTCGACAAATTAATGTGGGAAGAAGAACAAAACTGATTAAGTTTACCAAGTTGATTTTAGTAAAATGAATTTAAGCTGCAAATCAATTGTCACTAACTAGGTTTGTAATATGTCTGTTTCTTTTAAACAGTTAGGAATGGCTAGTGCACTTGAAACTATATGTGGGCAAGCATATGGAGCTGAGCAATATCAGAAACTTGGCCTTCAAACTCACACTGCAATATTTTCTTTGTTCTTGGTTTGCCTTCCTATATCTTTGATTTGGATCTACATGGGAAAGTTCCTTGTTTTGATTGGTCAAGACCCTGTCATTTCCCATGAAGCTGGCAGATTCACAATTTGGCTTATTCCTGCTCTTTTTGCTTATGCAACTCTTCAACCACTTATTAGATATTTTCAGACACAGAGTTTGACAACCCCAATGCTTATAAGCTCTTGTGCTACCCTTTGCCTCCACATTCCTCTAAGTTGGGTTTTGGTGTTCAATTCTGGACTGGAAAACCTTGGAGGTGCATTGGCAATTAGTATTTCCTATTGGTTGAATGTGATTTTGCTTGTATTGTACATGAAGTTCTCTCCTTCCTGTGCAAAAACTCGGGTTCCGATTACCATGGAGCTTTTCCAAGGAATCCGAGAATTCTTTCGCTTTGCCATCCCTTCTGCAGTCATGACATGGTAACTTATTTCTGATCCCTTATTTTCTGATCCTTATGCTACCATGATTCTTCTTTCCCTTTTCTCTATCTTTTTTTTTTTTTTAAATTTATTTATTTTATAATTTTGGTTGATATTCATAGCCTTGAATGGTGGTCATTTGAGCTGCTTGTTCTGATGTCTGGGCTCTTACCAAACCCACAGCTTGAAACCTCAGTTCTCTCTGTGTGGTGAGTTTTCTGCTGCTAAAATTGTTGACATGTTTTCAGAAAATTATTCGTTTTATTGAAATGTCAAGAATTCTAATTTGTTTTCCTATGACAGCCTAAATACCATTGCAACATTATATACAATACCATATGGGCTAGGGGCTGCAGGAAGGTATGCCCTTTCCTTTTACCACGGAATGCAGTGGCTAGGCAATAAGACATACATATATTAATCTTGATCAAACTTGTTGCCTAAACATCTATGTACATTAACGAGACTCCATATCTGTTTCACAACAGCACAAGAGTCTCAAATGAACTAGGAGCTGGAAACGCGCAAGCTGCCCAGATTGCGACCTTTGCCGTAATGTTTCTGACAATCATAGAGACTAGTATAATAAGCATAGCGCTCTTTGCCAGCCGCCGTGTTTTTGGCTACTGTTTCAGCAATGAGAAGGAAGTTGTGGATTATGTCACAGAAATGGCTCCTCTGGTTTGTGTGTCTGTTGTACTAGACAGCATACAAGGGGTCCTTTCAGGTTCCCACATAACTTGTCTATTCTTTTCCTGTCTATAAAATACTGTTTTATTAATTTTTTTAAAATTGTATTCAGGTATTGCTAGAGGATGTGGGTGGCAGCACATAGGGGCTTTTATAAACCTTGGGGCATTTTATCTTTGTGGAATTCCAGTAGCTGCAACATTGGGTTTCTGGGTCAAGCTTAGAGGAAAGGGCCTCTGGATTGGCATACAATCTGGTGCTTCTGTGCAAGTACTTCTGCTTTCTCTTGTGACTTCTTGTACAAACTGGGAAAAACAGGTCTACCTTCTATCTCAGTTCTTTTCCTCTTTCGTCAATCCCAAACTCCATAAGCAAAATGTGTTATAAATCTTAATCTATCCTTCCTAATCCAAAGTAATGCTTAATATTCTGAACTATATTTCTTGGTAATTCAATGGAACACATATTCCACTAATACAAACGAATATTTAAGAAAAATGTGATTGTGATTGGCTGGATTAGAAGCCCCATTCAAACAGGCACGGAGCCAGAAAAATTAGGAGGACAGAGCGTAGAAAAAGGTTCAGGGGGACGGCCGGCCGTCCTCGTCTGTGTGTAGCTTGGCCCTTGCATAGAAATAGTACTTATGTAACAAAAAGTAATTTTTGCATAGACTTAATTTGCATAAATTTCAAAACTCAATGCATTTGCTGTGTTGATGTTTCAGGCAAGAAAGGCAAGGGAGAGGATATTCGAGTATAGAGCTCTCAGAAGTGGAGTGGAGGACTGAGAAAAGCAAGAATAGAATTGTATGATGAACCTATTTTTCTTGTATACGGTTGTAACGAGAAAATTTTGCTTTAACTAAGAGAAAAACTAGCACTAGCTTTTGGGGAAGTTTTGCCAATATAATTATCCTAGAATAGTGACATTAGCAAAATGATCTTTTTCTATTTTTACACTAAGCAACCCACTTGGAGCGGTTGTGCAGTGTAAAAAGTGGTGGTGCATTTGAACCTATTTTACAAATAAAGCATTCCGTTAAGCTATTTGTTTTAAGCCGTTTTGTGATGAGCCTATTTTCGTTTCCCAAGTGATTGTCGTTTTTCAATGTCATTGCCACTTAAAATAATGGTTTTCTTTTCAGTTCTGTTTCTTTTTCTTTTTCTATTTTTTTTTTCATGAACTCGGTGTTTTAAATTTTGCTGTCGTCTTTATGATTTGAATTCTTGAATTTTTTTTCCTCCTCGTTGTCGCTGTTGTTACTTTTCAGTTATTGTCGTTTTGGCTGGTTGTCCTTCCCCGATGAATGGCGTTTTTCAATGCTGTGACCTGTTGTTGCTTATCATGTTTTGGTCGTTTGAGTTTTGTTGAGCCAAAAATGCTGGGAGAAGTGAAATAGGCCAAACTTATAATCGACCAAAAATTAAAATTTAAAACAAAGTTAATAAATAGGTCATAAAACATAAATGTATATTTTTTAACTAGTTAAATTACAAAATTATCCCAATTTAGTTATTAACAATTAATTAGTAACGTTTTATTTTTTTCCTTCCTCCCTTTCTCTCTCTTCCCTCTCCGTTTCTCTCCCTGTTTCCCTCACCGTCTCTCTCTCATCCTCTTCTCTGCTAGATCACTGGAGCCGTCCATGAGCGAAGATTGCAGGAGCTGCACTGAGAGAAGCTGTCGGAGTCACGGTCGGAGTCGCAAGGTTGAAATCAAGTGAAGCTTTCAGAGTCGTAAGGGAGAAGCTGCGATTTGCGCAAGAAGAAGCTGTTGGAGTTGCGGACGGAAGCGTCGGCTTGAGTCGAGAAGGGATAGTAGTGTAGCCAGAGTTGCTGCCAAGGCTAGAGAAAAAAGAGAATGAGAGAGGAGGCAGAGGAGAGGAAAAGAGGATTTAGGTTTTTTTGGAAGAGACGGAGAAGACGTAGTTAAAATTAAAATTTTTTGTGTTTAAAAAGAAGTTGAATTACAAAAATACCGTAAGATTGAAAAACGTGTTATTTAGTACAATTTTCCATTACGGACAACAAAGTCTTGTTAAAAAAAAGTATTTGAAAACGCTCCAAATTATTATACTCCAGGAGCAATTTTATTATTAAACTCCGCAATTTAAGTTACTTGTTGCCACAATTACCCGTTTACCCCTCAAGAATCTTTCACATAGCAAATTTTCAGTCCAAAATTTGGAAGAAGGGGACCTACGGCCTGTTAATGAAAGTTTATAGTCGCAAATTGTAAAAATTGAAATTTAGGGACCAAAGTAATACAAGATCAAAGCTAGCTCATTTGGATTCAGTTCACTTATCATGTTTTTGTCGTTGTTATTGTTGTTGTTGTTTTTGTTTTTCTTTTTGTTTTGTTTTGTTTTTTTTTCTCTTTCTCTTGGCTCTTGTTTACGACTTACTATTGTCGCTTCCTTCGAATTGGTTGTCGTTTTTTTATTGTTGCTCTTAAGCGGGGTTTTTTTTGGTCGTTTGTCAGAACATCGCCATGTATCAGTGTCGTTTTATATGTTTATTGTCGTCTTTACCATTAAAGTCGCTTTAATTTTCATTTCAGCTTTTTCACTACATATTCATTGGCATAGGTTTCATGATCCATCTTTTTTCTTTTTTGTTTTTTCCCTTCATTTTCATGGGATTGAACTAATGGATAATAATGCATGAGGGTGTACATTTCAAATATTTTTTTCACTAGACCCTCCATAAAAAAAAGAGGCCGTAAGAAAACAAGCCTTTAGCTTCATAGATTGGTAGCATAAACCCCTATTTTTGGTAGTAAAAGTTATTGTGGTAGCTGAAAGTCGATAGCTAAAACTTTTTGCTACCAAAAGAAGCATTCTGTTACTAAAAAATAATTTAAAGATTTTTGCTATCAAATAATTATTTGGTAGCGAAACGAGACATTTTGCTGCCAAATTTGTATTTTGGTAGAAAAAAGAGTTATTTAGCTACTGAATTTTGGTGGATTTAACTCATATGTCCTTTTTTTTTTGTCCTCTTTTGTGTCCCCTCAATTGTTTCAAGCCATATCAATTAAAATATTTTGACACTAAAGACAAGGTATGATTTCTTGTAGGAACATGAAAGGGGATATGAACAAGGGAAACACATGAGTCGAATCTGAATTTTGGGGGCCGTATTTGTGAATTTGCTACCAAATGCCCCTTTGGTATTAAAAAGCTGACTAGACTACTTTTTATACAAAAATTCTACTCGTTTGATAGTGTTTTTATTTTGGTTTTTGTTTTTGAAAAAAATCAGAACATGAGAATGTTTTGAAAACTATTCCACAACTTTTTTAAAAATTGTGTTTGGTTGTATATTGTACTGTGTTTTTGAAAACAAAACATTTTTAATAAAAAATTACTAATAATTACAAAACCAAATTTAACCTTGAAAAACAGATAATTAATATTATACTATTTAATAATACCAATAAAAACTAAAAAAATTAAATTTTTATTAAAAAATAACTACAATAAAATGAGGAAGCTTTCTTCCTTTTCCTTTTCCTTTGCTACAGCATCAGCATGGGCTGAGAAGGAGGGCGACGCTGGCAGCAGCTTTATGGGGAAGGGTCACCGCTATCAATGACGGTTTGAGGCCAGAAGGCTGTAATTCTCTTGATGGCCCCATCCCCCACCTTTTCTCTCTCAATTTCTCTGTCTCTTAGTTTGAAGGAGCATGACGTAGGGGATGGCGTGGGTTTCGTTGGGTTCTCCGGGACTACTTGGGTTGTGATTGGGGTCATTGGGATGCCATGGATTGCTGGGACAACCAGGATAGCATAGGTTGGGTCGCTAGGCCACAAAACCTAGAGCAGCCCTGACCTCATCGTTGAACCTAGCCCCATTTTGTGCCAAGACTTCATCGCCCTAGCTAGTTGCACCAGACTCTGTTAACCAACAATGAGAAGAATAAGATCCGCCATCGTCGAACCATGCGTCATGAGAGATGGCTAGTTAGGGTTGCCAGAGAGATGGGGCTAAAGATCACTACGTTCGCTGGAGATGAGGTTGGTGAACATTGTATTTGTCGAAGATGGTGATGGTACGACTGGGAGGAGGGTGGGAGGAGAGTTGAAGGAAAGAAAGAAAATGAAAACAACTTTTTTTTTTTTTCAAAATCTAGGGAAAAGTGGAGGCTTTTTTAAAGATGTTTTTATTTTCGTATCCCATAAATTTGTAACCAAACACTGTTTTAAAACCATTTTCATTTTTTGTGTTTTTGTTACCAAATTAAAATAGTCATATATAGATAAGCCCATACAAATAAAATATATTCAAATAATTCAACATGTTTATCTTAAATTAATTCATAAAATTTATTTAACCAATAAACCAACATGAATTATTAAATCTAATCAATTCGAATTTTAGCTAATCTGATAATCAATGTAAGTCACCAATATATAGGAAAAGCATGCCGTTTCATTACAGGAATTGTTATGAGTTAGCAAAGGGGACCTGATGGATATATATAGATTAAGCTCCTATAATTATAAAATAACATATCCTAGATACACATATTTTATAATTGTCAACTCTAACACTACTCCACTAAAAGCTTAGAGCTATACTCTTGATCTATATAAAATTACCAAGCTCTAATAAGCTAATTGTCTA
>CAMOHE010025000.1:0-38617 GCA_946598075.1 Artocarpus hirsutus
TTCTTTTTGGTGACCCTTGTCAACTGCAAGCTTCAGTTACTAGCAAAGTACGTAATTCTTGTTTGTTAAGATTTAAAATTTATCTGTTGAATTCCAATTTGGATTTTTGTACTAACTCTTTTTCTATCTGCATAGGTTTTTGCCAGAGTGGGTTTTGGAAGAAGTTAATTTGAGCGCTTGAGCTTGAACGGTTATCCAAAACACTTGCTGAATATGCAGTATAGGATGCATCCGTCCATAAGTCTGTTTCCTCGTTCCAAATTCTATGCGAACCTCATTTTAGATGCACCAAAGGTCAGAGAAAGAGATTACACTAAATCCTATCTTCCGGGTCCGCAGTTTGGTCCCTATTCTTTCATTAACATCTCATGTGGAAGAGAAGAAATGGATGACGTTCAATATAGCAGGAGAAATATGTTTGAGGTTGCTGTTGTGACCAAAATTATGCAAAATCTGTACAAAGGTGGGTAAAATGTCGATTTCGTAGATGCATGACTTACCGCTCAACTTTATTTACTTATTTTGCATGAATTTTAGATCTTGTGTGTTCTATTTTTTTTTTTCTTTTGGCTCAAAGTGTGGTCTAATATGTAGATTATAAAGATAGTTTCTACTTCTGTGATTATTTGTTTCTCGGAAGTTATTTCATATGTCTTGATTAATTCACTTGGGCATTTTTATGTAACTTTCTTACATTCCTTTGCATTACATGGATTAATATTTGCATGAACCAACGTTACCATATACTTCTCGACATTTTATCTGAGAATGGTGGTTAATAAACTTTCTTCTTTTTTTTTTTTTTTTGAAATTTTCCTTCCGTCAAACCCTATAATCTTTGGAAGACAAGAAACTATAACTTTTGTCATGTCGGTGTCCATGAAGAGATTCGAACCCTAAACCTTGTGGGAGCAAACCACAGGCATGATCATTCCAACCAAGACCCCCTGGGTGTTAATAAACTTTCTTTTCATATCTTCAATTTGTTCGTCACAACGATGTATTTGATTTGATTGATTTTTCTGTTCAGCATGGAAGGGCTCGAGACAGCGGCTCAGCGTTGCTGTAACATCTCCATACACAGCTCAAGTCGTTGAAATACAAGACAAACTTGGACAAAAGTACAAGAGTTTTGATGGGTTTATAGTTGAGGTGATGCAAATTGATGAGTTGCAGGGAAAGGAAGTGGATATATTAATATTTTCTACTGTAAGATCAAATGTTAATGGTTCAATTGGGTTGCTTTCCAACAATCAGAGAGTTAACCTAGCTTTGACAAGAGCCAGGTAAAATGTTGCTTCTTATTGCATTCCCTTTGATTCCATATGTTAAACACTGATCCTCTATTATTATTATCTCTCTTTTTTTTTTTTGGTTGTCGATGCAGGCATTGTCTCTGGCTTCTGGGAAATGAAAGAACTCTAACGAAGCATGATTCTTTATGGAAATTGATTATATGCGACGCAAAGGATCGAAATTGTTACTTTAATGCCAAGGAAGATGAAGACCTGGCTAAATTGGTAGTAGAAGTCAAGAAAGAGCTTGATCAATTGGATGAGTTGCTTGATGCTGACAGTTTCCTCTTTAGGAATGCTAGGTGGAAGGTACATTTAGTACCTGTACTTTAGGTTTCCGTTTTATTGCACTGGTATGTAATCTCTTTTTGTTTATTGTTTTGATGCTCCCAGGTTCATGTCGGTGACAAGTTCAGGAAATCTTTAGGGAAAATTAAGTCGTCTCGGATGAAGAAGTTGGTCATGAACCTGTTACTTAAGCTTGCAAGTGGGTGGAGACCAAAGAGGAGGAACACAGACATAGTCTGCGATAAATCTAAACAAATTTTGAAACAGTTTCGGGTTAAAGATCTGCATGTTATTTGCTCGATTGATATAGTGAAGGAATCCCGGTACGTCCAAGTCTTGAGGGTCTGGGATATGCTGCCTTTGGTAGACGTTCCAAAACTAGTAGAGCGTCTTGATCCCTGTTTCTAACATACACTGATGATTTTCTTAAACTTTGCAAGGCTAAATGTGCTGAAGGGTATGTCCACTATTCATAATTATTAGGAATATAGATGTCGTACTTTGTAACTAAGATTCTTCTAGAGCTGTACTGCTGTTGATATATATTTCTTTTTTGGTATAGGGATCAAGAAATTCCAATGAGCTGGGAACCTTCCTGCAATATTAGTGTCTATAATGAGAGGTCAAGTTCTGCTCAGGAAGGAGTTAATTTAAGTGCTGAAGCTTCTAATGCAACAAGCCATCCTCAGGATTTCGAGGCGAGTGATAGTTTGTTACTGATGAGGTTCTACTCCTTGTCATCAGGTATGGTAAGCCACTTGCTGACTTGCTGCGACGGAACAGAAATGGAACTTCCGTTTGAGCTTACTAGCCAAGAAATGGAGGTCATCCATTTTGATAGAAGCTCCTTTATCCTTGGGAGGTCGGGAACTGGAAAAACTACAGTTCTAATTAGAAAGCTATTTCAGAGAGAGCAGTTACATCATATAGCATCGGAAGGAATTCATGAGAGTGATGGTTGTAATTCTAGGAATGAAAGTACAGAAGATGGCGAAAAGGTTAAAGAAACAGAGGAGACTTTTCTGCGCCAGATTTTTGTGACACTTAATCCTAGATTGTGTTTTGCTGTTAAAGAGAACGTTTCAAGCTTGAAAAGGTATGTACATGACCATTAAAAGCTACACTTAAGTTAGCTGATTACTCTTTTCCAATGTTTATTCGTGAGCTAACTAGAGAATGGCAGCACACAACTTTGATATATGGCTTGTTTAGATATTCTAACATTATATATGAAATATTAGTCTCATATGGAAATGTTCATATTGTTTTATTTTTGTGAATTTTTAAATGTACAGATTTGCTTCTTGTGGAAAAACATCAGAAGATTGCACTTCAATTCATCAAGATGATATCAATGATACATCATGGTTTGAAGATATTCCAGATTCTTTTGTGGGTCTCCCCAGCAAACTGTACCCGATAGCTGTAACATTGCATAAGTTTTCTCATGATGCTCGATGGAACAGTGGGGAATTCATTCTTTGATAGATTCCCTCAAGCAAGACGCCATTCTCATGGAGATATGAGAAGTACAAAATCAATAGCTTTAAAAACTTTTATCAGAATGAGGGAAGTCACTTTTCAAAAACTTAACTTGTCTTACTGGCCTCATTTCGACGTAAAGTTGACCAAGAGTGTGAAAGCATCCACGGTTTTTGCGGAAATAATGTCACATATAAAGGGTGGTTTGCAAGGTCAGGGTGTTCACGAGAAGCTAGCTTGGAAGGATTACCTTTTGCAATCAGGAAGCCGAATGTCAAGATTGAACATGCAGGAAAGGGAGAAGATATATGATATTTTTCTGCAATATGAGAAGAAAAAGTCAGAGAATGGCGAATATGACATGGCCGATCTGGTGATTGATCTTCATCGTCGACTTGAAAAGATAAGATATGAGGGTGACAGGTTTGATTTTGTGTATATTGATGAGGTGCAGGACCTAACTATGGCGCAAATAGCTCTTTTCAAGTATATATGCAGAAATGTGGACGATGGCTTTTTCTTTTCGGGTGACACTGCACAGACAATAGCAAAAGGGATCGACTTCAGGTTTGAGGATTTAAGATGTCTTTTCTACAAGGAATTTGTGATGAAATCAAGAAATGACAGAATCTATGGGAAAGGAGAGAGAGGCATCGTCAGTGACATATTCCATTTGTCTCAGAACTTTCGCACCCATGCCGGTATTCTGAAGTTGGCTCAGAGTGTTACCAACCTCCTTTATCATTTCTTTCCACATTCTATAGATCCCTTGAACCCTGAGACCAGTCTTATTAATGGGGAAACTCCAATATTAATTGAGTCTTCAAATGGTAAAAATGAATTTATTTCCATGTTTAGTAGTGATGGTGAGGGTGGTAAGAGTCTTGTTGGGTTCGGAGCTGAGCAGGTCATTTTAGTAAGAGATGACGATATAAGAAATGAAGTCCTGAGCTTTGTTGGGAAGAATGCTCTCATTCTGACAATATCAGAATGCAAGGGGCTGGAGTTTGAGGTGATTAAAACTTACTTGAATATAATGTTTGATTCTCCTTAAAATGGTTTTATTAAACTGCTAACAATTTTCTTGTGTGAAATTTCTGCTGCCAAAAAAAAAAAAAGAAAAAATAAAACAATTTCTTTTTAGCTTAAATTTAGGATCACGTATTTCTGCACAGCTCCTTTTCCTTAAATTTCTCATATTTTTTTGCTTTTTTTTTTGCCCGAGTTAATAGGCCCGGATGATAAAAAATCTTGTTTTGTGTTGATTTTTGGAGTGATTTGAGAATGAGGGAAAGGCAATTGTGAAACTCTGTAGTTTTTTACGTTTTGGGTCATTGCTTTGGACTTTTTTTTTTTTTTTTTTTTGAGTTTTGAAGAGGATTATGAAGTTATTTAGCATGGGATTAAGAGTTGCTTAGCAAACTTTAGGCCTCTTCGTTTGCTGATAGGTTGAATTCTTTTATGCAATTGGTGTTTTCTTTCTTTCTTTTTTGGTTTTATTTTTAATGAAGTTTGTGTGTGGTTTTATGCAACACATATTTGTTTCTTCATAAATATTTACAGTTAGAAAGATCATCAACTTCATTTTATTCGAAGCTGCTATAGTTATCCTGGTAAAGTTCCATCCTTTTCTTTTCTAATTATAGGATGTCTTGCTCTACAATTTTCTATCTTCATCGCCCATGGAAAAGCAATGGAGAGTTATATATGAGTACATGAAGGATCAACACATCCTCAACGAGGAATCTCCTAGGTCTTTTCCAAGTTTCAATGAAGCTGAGCATTTTCTCTTGTGCTCTGAGTTAAAGCAGTTATACGTAGCTATAACTCATACGAAGCGAAGGCTGTGGATTTTCGAGAATGTTGATGAGCTCTCCCAACCCATGTTTGACTATTGGAAGCAACTGCAGACCGTTGAAGTTCGAAAGCCCGACGATCCATTTGTATGGAAGACCCAAGTCTCAAGCAGCAGACACCAATGGAAGTTGCGTGGCATTGAGGTCATTGATCTATCATCATGCTGTTATTTAAAGCTACACGAGTTGTAACTTGTCTGGTTTGTATTAATTTTCGTGAACTTATCTGAGAATTTCAAATCTTTTCTTTTATTGTTATTGTGCAGCTTTTTAATGAGAGTAATTACGAGACAGCAAAAATGTGCTTCGAAAAAGCAGGAGAGGCATTTTTAAAAAAGTGGGCTGAAGCCGCGGGCCTGAGAGCTAGTGCTTGGAAGATAAGCTGTTCAAATTCTAATATGACTCGTATTCAGCTTGAAAAGGCTGCTCGAATATTTGATTCTATTGGAAAATTTGAGGAAGCTGCTCAGTGTTTGTACGAGTCAGAGGCGTATGAAATAGCGGGTGAACTTTTCTGCTGTCCTTTTTGCTGGACTTAGTTTAAAATCTAATCTTTATTTCATGATATTTTTGTATCTACTTATGTATACTAAACTGCCTATGCAGGTGAAATTTACCAGGAAAAATGCGGTAACTCTAAGCTGGAAGAAGCTGGAGAATGTTTCATTCTAGCAGGCAGATATGACCGTGCAGCTCTTGCGTATTTTAGGGGAAACTTCTTCTCTAATTGTCTAGTTTCTTGCATCAAGGGAAAACTATTTGACGAGGGAATGAAATATATTCAAAGCTGGAAAGAGCATGCAACCTTGAACAATGTCATGGAAAGAAACAGGCATACAATAAGAGCCAAGGAACAAGAACTTTTGAGGATCGCGGCAATTCATTACAAGAAGCTCGGCAATACCATCACCATGATGAAGTTTGTGAAGTCCTTTCATTCCAAAAATTCGATGCGTGTTTTCTTGAAAACTGAAGGTTGCCTGGATGAGCTTCTTCAGTTGGAATATGAATGGAAGCACTTTCAGAATGCTGCAAATGTGGCAAAACAAATGGGAAAAAGGGTGCTTGAGGTAGAACTACTGGAAAAGGCTGAATGTTTTAAAGAAGCATCATTGGCTATTCTGTCCTACGTATTTGCAAATTCTCTCTGGACACACGGGAGTGTAGGTTGGCCCTTGAAGCATTTTCCAGGGAAACAAGAGCTCCTAGATAAAGCCAAATCACTTGCGAAGAATGTTTCGCACCACTTCTTTGTTTTAGTCTGTTTTGAGAAAAATCTCCTGTCCGACAAGAATATTTCACTGCATTGCTTGCGAGATCTTTTCTGCGCTTCCAGGAGACATCAAAGTGTGAGAGGTGAAATACTGTGTGCTAGGAAAATCCTGGATATTCATTTTTATTCGGGTAGTTCAGAGTACACGTGGCAGGCCGATTTGGTTACAGATTTGAAATTTAACCCTGGCAAAATATTGTCACACAACAAAGCTTCTGTGGAAACACTGGTTTTCTTTTGGGATGTTTGGAGGAAGGGGATTGAGAAGATATTTAAGTATCTTGGAAGTCTCAATAGTCGTGACTCTTATGGGGAGTTTTGCTTGAACTATTTGGGCGTGACTATGACCAAGAGCTTTGAAAATAATGACACCATCTACCTTCTTCTTAATGCTGATGCTTTTTGGGTTAAACAAATCAATGAACAGCATCTGCATCGTAAAGGGACTTCTGTTCGCTGTAAAGCCAATCAGTTTGTTCACGCTGCTCGGCGTTATTGGAGTTCAGAAATGCTTTCTGTCGGAACAAAGGTGTTAGAACAGATTGCAGCTCTTTGTGAATTCTCCAAACAGAATTCCTTGTCCCTCCATCACCAAATCAGTCCCATTCTTCATATGTTTGGAGTTGCGAAATCTCTCATAGAGGCTAAGTTTCTGCACCACAAGTACAATGACAGGATGCTTCGTGGCTACCTTGAAGCGTCGATGAATGATTTCGTTGGAAACATGTTTCCCCTGGATTGGAGAAAGCTGGAGACATTGGATATGACTAATCTGAGGGAGACAAAAAACTTCAAAAATTTACTCGAAGGCCTGATCAATGAATACATGTGCTTGGAAAGGCCTTTGTCAAGTGGAACTATTGAAAATGCGGTGATGGTGATTGTTGGGATCTGCGGGGGACTTTGCAATGAAGTATACAGACAAGTCTCTCAAAAGTTTGACAGTCATTCGTTTTGGAGAACATGCATAGGAAGTTCAGAGAAAATCAAATCAGGATTTATGGACGTTTCTCTTGTTCAAGGTTTCCTTGAAGATTTGAAACGGATCTACTATACTGGCTGTGGGGGTAAAATTAAAATTGACGAAGTATCTCCAGATTGCTTCATGTACCTTTTGGAAAGTATTATTGTTATGATATTCTCCTTGAAAGGCTTTTTCTTCTCTACAAAGTCATCTCTTCTTGAATGGCTTATAAACCAAAAATGGAACGAGAATTGCATGCCTGAAACTAATTGGCAACAATTTATCCATGTCCTCAATATTGTCGCAGCCATCATTTCTGAGCTTCTCTGCAACAAAAACGACACTGTCGCAATATGGATGAATTCTAAACTTGGCCCTGACTGCCATCCACTTCTAGTGTTGAGATTGTTTGTTGTGCTTTGTTTACTGTGTGTCAACTCTGGGAGGTACTTCCATTTACTGTTTGAATTGCTGGGCAGGAGAGACATTGCTTCTCTTCTACCACATGAGTTCTACAACGCTATTCAGAAGCTGACACCGGAGAAAAGCGCGGAGGATAATGTCGGTGTTCTTGCATATGCTTTCAAAGAGATTGATTCTCCTCTCGTGGTGGTTAGTTCAGAAAACTGTTGCATTAAGTATGAAATCGCAGACGCCATCTTTGAGGACCTTCAAGTCAACCAAGGAAGAGAGGAGTTGATTGGCATATTGTTCAAGGAATTTTCAGGTATTTTCTTCACTGATTGTAGTAAGTTTTAAGACATAACTTGTTTCCTTTTATGTGCAATTTCTATGAAATAGTTAATCAAATTAAAATCTTTTCTCGAGTGTATATATTCCAAATTGAAGGGATCCAATTTTTTTTTTTTTTTTCTTTAAGCTTTGCATATGTATTTGACTCTTGGATATAATTTTTATTTCTCAGATGTTGACACCTCCCTTGCGACCAAGGAAACTCTTGCCAACCACAGCTGAGCCAGAGAAGTTACCTCCAAAGAATAGAAATCAGAATTGAATAGAACAAAATGTGATCCAGCTCCAAAGATCTGCACTGTTTTTTTTTCCCCTTCTTTTGCAAAGAATGTATTCACCTTCCTTTTAATCATTCTTGTAGGTCAAACTTTTCGTAGTGGTATGGAATTCTACCTTTAATTCTGAAATTTTGATTCAGCTTTTGGACCTAAAGTGTGAAAGCTCTTCAAATCTAATTTTGATATTGAAAAAAGGGGGAAAAAACTGGGGGGCTATTTGCCGTGGTTAATTGGTGAGGCATTGTTATTTCTCCCTAATTATAAGGTAAATAATTAATTTCTCGTTTACTTTACTGAGTAAATTAATAATTTATTAAGTTTCATAAGATGCTATTTGACATTTGTTTATGTGTAAACAAACTTAACGATAACAGCTTAAAAATGTAAAAGCGGCCTCCATTTTGGGATGATCATATTCGAGGTTTTTCAGAAAAGTTTCATCTTTAGAAAGAAATTATGAATGTCAATAAAACTTACAGGGAAACTAGACAGCCACTATGCGAGAAGGAAAGAGAAACAAGTGAATTAGCAGGATATTTCAGACGCCACAAACTATAATCTCTCATGTGCTTGATGAAGATCTGATTTTCACGATCTTCCTCCAAAAGAGAACTGGGAGGTCATTTTGTCCAAATCTTTGAAAGACGCATCTGTGTATTAAGTCTGAAATACACCCCATTTGAAAAACTTCCTCAAAATGTCTAGAGAACTGTGTCGGATAAGGTTCTACCAGAGACAAGTAGCATTTCTTTTCACGAGGTTATTTGATCTCTATAGGCTTATTTATAGCTCAAAACATAGTCCTTGTCCATCTGCATAAAGCAAGAATCAAATTAGAGCTGCTAAAATAATAAGTTACTCAAAAAGAAAACTAGAACCTTAGAACTTACATTTTGGGCAAGTTCTTTTGCTTTCTCGTCATTAAAACCAAGAGATGCCAATATCTTGTGACCAGCAGATTCTTTTTCATTCCAAATCCCAAGAAGCAGGTGCGTTGTTGTAATTTCCCCACTTTCACCTGTATTATTTAAGATTATCTCAATAAAATGAAAAGGCGTAAATAAATTTGACACGGTGCACCACAAAGCCTTGTCAATTTTAACAGTTAACCCAGTATCAATCCAAATTATAGCATCAAACAAGGCTTAATTACGGGTGACTTGGAGTAATGATGTCCCACAATGCAATTTATTCTTTTAAAGTTCAAGTAATTAATTTTAAGTAATTGACTTGGATGCCAGTTTCTATGGTCACGTCGAATTTTTCTAAGCCTACTATATGAATCCAACAGCCAAAAAGCATTCAAGTTACATAGTTTATGGGGATGTCTACGACAGACATAAAAGGCATAACCATTACAAGGTGCATTATATTAAACCAAATCACACACGCACACTTCTGATTACGAATAATGATTCGAGTGAAAAGTGGGAGCTTTTACTATAAATCAGTGGAAACAATCTTCAAAGATAATCTACATATGCACAAACATTATTTGCATGATATACATTTAACATAGATCATAGAAATATTGAAAGAAAAAAAAAATACCTGACTTTAATTTTTGATCAACAGCCCAATCAAGGGCTCTCTGAGCTGGTTCAGTCAATGGAGGATGCTCAGGGCTGAAAAAGTACAAGTCAGATTTTCCAAGTAAATTTATAGTTTCTTCTTGCACCTTGAAAAGTGTGATTCCATTAGCTCTTAGAAACTTTGCGGCTATACTTGTGCCTGAGGGTGAAAAGTCGTAAATCCAAGTTACACAACTATGGAAAAAGAACATTAAAGAAAACTTCAGCAATGCAGCAAATGACGTGGAATGGAACACATTGGAAGCCACCAGCTAAGTTCTTACTTCATAGCATGAGATTAGCTCTTGAAGAACACGTTTTTTGACTAGTAATTCATAATGCTTGTTTCATATATGAATCAGAATAAAAATAAAGCTTTAAAATGCAAATATCACACTAATGCATTGTAAGTTGAAGGTTCCCAAGCGAAAATGTATAAGTCATCGCAATTTATTGACTTAAACTGGGAATTTATAACTGATTTATCTACACTGCCAAACAACAACAGAAATCCCAAGAATAAATTATAATTCACAAAGAAAATGCTGATTCAAAATGCCTCACGTTCCCCTCTTAA
The DNA here is from genome assembly GCA_946598075.1 of Artocarpus hirsutus. NCBI lineage: Eukaryota > Viridiplantae > Streptophyta > Magnoliopsida > Rosales > Moraceae > Artocarpus > Artocarpus hirsutus. Next base: position 10,338 of record CAMOHE010025000.1, read on the forward strand.
TGAACACACAAAACAAAACCATTAACAAAAAATTTAAGTAAACAACTTCCTTAATAACGTTTTCTTCTAATAATTTCTATGAATGAAAAAGATTAACCACCAACTCTCAGCATCATCAAATTAGGAACAATGGTGTAATCCATCACGAGTAACCAAACATCAAACCAATGTATAGCTTCTTGCCTTCTTCAAGCTCCGTAATTAAGTTTCTGGATTTTGTTCAGCCATAAATAGTTCAAGTTGACAACCCTTCTTTACGAAATAAATTACTGACAAGCATCAAAAGGAGGCTACAACAAGAATTCTGATACAAGATTCGAAACAAACAAGCTTGCAACAGGTCAAGATTACTAACCCTCAACCAAAATCCCCATGAGAAGCGCCTCGGTACCAGTATTCGGGTACTTGAGCTTCCTCGCTTCCAATTTCGCCATAACAAACGACTTTATCGCCCTCGCCGACCAGCTAACAAGATTCTCCCGAAACAAAATCAAACAAAACACTCACTCACAAATCAACAATACTCTCAGGTCTCACCGCAATTCACACAAATCAACAATAAAAATGAACAAAAACACTCACTTTGGGATTTTCTCGCCAAGAGCCCTATCTGGTTTCCTGGAAAGGAATATAAGAATCCACAAACAAATAATTTTCAAAGAAAAATCCATGGAATTCTAGCGGAGTCAGAAGGACAAATTTACATACACTTACGCAGTTGGGAGGCTGAAGAGCACCGTGGCGGTGGCGGGCCGGCGCTTCGAAGCTAAATTCTTGAAATTCGACGGCCGAATTGAGAGACGGCCGCCGACGAAGGAGGTCGAGAGGTTGGTCGGGCTGAGACGCCATGGAATTGGAAGAAGGAACAGAGAAGAAGAAGAAGAAGAAGAAGTACTACCGTAGTTTCCCTGAGAAGGCTGTGAGGTTGAAAGCGGGATTACGATGGCTGAGAGAGTTCGGGACGCCATAACCAGCTTCAATTACAAGAAGGAGAAACCCTAAGGAGGCTTTTTTGGCGTGGTTTTGGAGCTCTTACAAAAACTGAAAAATGGATATAGCTCCGTTGCAGTGTATTGTTCGTTCGGGGGGACTTCTGCGAGAGGGGCAAATCGCAGACAGCGCCGCAGCCGAACAGCTCCTAGGGGGAAACTCTAGTTGGGTTGGGCCGATGCTCCTATTTGGGCAATTCTGTTTACCTCGTTAGTAGGCCCATTACTTCAGGAAAATGAACTTTACAAGGGCCCACCTAGCTCGATACTCGAAGGCCTCTCCATGCGTATAGAATAACAATTTTTATAAGTGCTATCTTTCAAAGTTTACTTTTTTACGAATATCATACATATTTATTTTTAACACAATTTAATATATAAATTTTTTAAGTATGATATAAATAAATACAACTTTTAAAAGTATGACATAATATGTAATTTCTCTTAAAAAAAAGGGTCAACAGACAAATGAACCAATTATATTTATTGAATTAAAATAATACTCTTTACAAATATGTTATAAAAATAAAGTTTAAATTGATTTATGCTGCACAAAAAAATAATTGCAAAGAATGTCACACTATATGTAAAAAACATCAAACATACTCTTAATGCTCTATTTACATTTGCATGGTAAATGTTTTATTTACTAGCGTGATAGTTTTTTCCAAGTCACAGACGAATCATAAACCATGTAAACTAAACATTTATAGGTAATATTTAATTTGTTTGACTTATATATAAGAACAGGTAAATATCAAGTATTAGTTGTAAATGAGTCATTTATTAATAATATTCAATTTGTTTGACTTATATATAAGAACACGTAAATATTGTGTGCTGGTTGTAAATGAGTCATTTACTAATATTATTCAATTTGTTTGACTTTATATATAAAAAAGCAAATATTATGTGTAAGCTGTAAATGAGTTATTGTAACACCCTTGAATATTAAAGTGAAATTTATTATGTTAAGCTTAATTATTAAATGTGCCCGTGTAAATTTTTATCGTTAATTTTAGTTATTTGAAGATTTTATTGTATTTGTTATATCTAAAATTTGATTTTTAGTTTAAAATATTAAATGATATTTTTATACCATATTTTCTCCATATTTATGAAAATACCCTTGACTCTTTTTATTTTTCTCACTTTTCTCTCTGTTCCTCACTTTCTTCTTTTCTTTCCTTTCTCTTTCATGTTCTCAGCCCTCTCTCTCATCTCTCTCTTTCTCTCATTCCCGTCTCTCTTTCTCTCCCATTTTCTTTGCAAAATTTCATTCTCAAGCTTTAAACCTATTGATTTGAAGTTAAGAGATGGAGATTCAAGCTAAAAATCCTCTTCAAAAACATTGATTTGAGGTTAGCCTTTTCTCTCTCTAAGATTTTGATTTTCGTTTTGAGTTTTTATGTATTTTGCAATCCGAGCTTCATTAAGCTTAGATAATGTTTAATCTAAGCTTATAGGATTTGTTTTACTATGAATCTAAGCTTTATTTGAACAAAAATTGATTTAATCAAGTTTTTACATTTTTCTTAGATTTTCAAATTTATTGTGAAATTGAGTTTAAATTTGGAAAAAATTGTTTAAACTTGTTCTATTATGATTTTCTATGCTTTCTATATGATTTTCATGATCTGTGAATTGAAAAACAGGTTTTAATTTGAGATTTTGAGCCTAGGGAGGTCAAGACTTAAAGTCTCGGGTCCCCTGATTTTGCCAGTTCGGTAGGCCAAACTTGATCTTTGGTAGGCCGAATTCATCCGACCGGCAGGGCGAACCTGAAAAAGTTCGGCCGACCAGACTTAGTTTTTGGGCAAGCCGAACTGTGCAATTCGACAGGCCGGACCAGGAAATTTGACAAGCCGACTGTGGACTTAGAAAATTGTATTTTTTTCCAGTTTTTAATGTTTAATGATTCCAAAATGTTTCAAAAATTATTATAATTTTGTACCATGATTATTTTGAGTCAAAAGGGCACACTGATAATTAAACTAATATAATGATATTTGTTGAAAGTAATTTATGATTTTAAATGCAGTTTTCAAGGTTTTAAATGTATATGGAGCATACATTAGATTTTATTTGGAGCTTACGTTATTGGATTTCAAATAAGGTAGGATATTTTCATCCCCTCCTTTGGTAACCCTTTTTAAATTGTTTTGGCCAAGTCCATCTCTTAAATGTTTCCTTTTAATAATGATTTCTGTCATTGATTTTGAAGAATTGTATTTTGATATTTATTTCAGATTTTCAAAACCCGTACGGTGACGTTTTATCAAAGATTTGTTCAAGTAAGTATTATCAATCTTTATAAATAATTTTTGAGACTTGTTTTAGTAAAAATGATTTGTGAATGATATTTTAAAATAAATTGTTTTTAACTAATTATCCTACTGAGTCTTTCGCTCACGTTTTTTTTATTTTTAAATATCCACTTCCAGGTTTTAAAGAGAGAGGAAGGTCCTAGGATCGAAACCTGGCTCTTGGGATTGAAATGGTATTTTCAATGTAACTGTGGTATGACACGTTTATTGTACGACTTGCTCCGATGTTGCTGTTGATATCACTTTCGTCTTGTGAGTCCCACCGCGTCAATTATTTCAAAGACAATTTTCAGTATTTTTGTTATTATTATTATTATTGATGTTATTTGTATTTTATTTACCTACCCACCTTCGTGGCTAGCTTCCATGTGATGGTGAATGAAAATAAGATCTCGGCTCCACCTTCGTGGCATTCACGTGATGGTGACTGCCGATGATATCATTTATTTCTTATAATATTTATTTTAAATGATAAATATACTTAATTTATTTATTTTCTATATATTTTTATTCAGTTTCCTTCCTATTTATATTAATTTTTATTTTATTTACCTAAAACTACCGAACCCCTCCCCGAGGCGTCACAGTTATTTGTCGTGTAAATATAAGATTTACCACCAATATTCAATTTGTATGACTTGCATAAGAATAAGTAAATATCATATTTACATACCAATATACTAGAATATGCTTTTTTAGTTGTAAACGAGTCATTTACTATGCGAACATAACATTTACTAAGCTCTAATTTGAGAGTATTTTGGCCAAAATATGACATTTTAGTTATATCACTATGGCATACTTTCAAATGTTTTTGAGTTAATGGCATAAATAAATCTAGTAGAAAATTGTATGGCATGTAGCATAAATATCTTATTAAAATACGACTCAAATTATAAATATTTTACATATGTCTCAAAATGATATCATTAAAATTATTGCTATATAATTAAGAAAACTTTTAAGGTATTATAAATATTACATTGAACTTTAATTTTATAACAATAATTTGATCATATATATAATTTTTTCCTATCCAAAATACTGGTAGAAAAGTAGTTTTTTGAAAATAATTGTAACATAACATCTAAGTTAATTATGGTAAATACTGCTTTCTGCACTCTATAAAAAATGCTAAGAATTGCAGTAAATGGTATTTATAGTAAACAAGTGTGAGAAATCAACGACAAATATATGAAATTTTTGTGTAAAATATATTGTTCAATATTAATTTCTCTAATCCAAATTTTATGCTATTACTTATATTCTCCTTTAAAAACAGACTTCATCCACCCATTTTTATTTCAAGGACAAATTCCTCCGTCAAAGCAAGAATATAGCTCAAATTATTTCCTTTGGTTGTTCTAACCAAACAAAAATTTATCACTACGTTTTTCTAATTTGCAAAAATTACTTTAGTATTAGATTTAGTCAGACAAAACTACGTTGAAACTTTTTTCCTTGAATGAAGAAATTATGCGGGTAAATTTTTTTTTTTTTTTTGAGAGAGGCAGAAATTGTTTTTTATGGTATATATGTTTAAAAATAAAATCAAAACTAATTATACTTAAATGCTAAAAAAAATTTGAAGATCAAAGTTTTTGTTTTTGATATATCTTCTCAGGTAACCATCACTTATTTTAGGATTAAATTGTTCAATTGGTCTCTAACTTTTCACAAGAGTAAGATTTTGGTTGACTTTAATATTTTTATTTTAGTTGCTAAGGAACTAAATTGACTGACCTCCGTCAAGTTTTGCATCACATGAGGGGTATGTGACCTTATTAACAAGGGTATTTTAGTAAAAGACCTTATATTTTTTTCAAATAAATGAAAACTAGAATATAAAAATGATAAACAAAAAAGTTAAGAAAGCAATAAATATTATTCTAAAAAAAGAAATAAATCAATAAAAATTAGTAAAAAAGATAAAATAAAAAACCAAAAAAAATGTTCATTGGATCTTGTTCTTCTTTCTGAAACGATGTCTGTAAGTATCCTCTCTTCGAAGAAAACTTCACTCTTTAACTCAAAAAAAAATCTCGGCAGACCCTCCATGTCTACACTTCCTCTCAGCTTTCCTCGCTATAGAGCCCACCTACTCCCTCTTTTCCCTTGTTCGGTAATTCACTCGACATACTTTAATCGAATGCAGCACACATTAGCTCAATTTCTTTATGGTCTACTAGGTTTTGGTTTGGCTATTAGAGGTCTGAGGTTTGGCTTTTTCAAAAAAAAAAAAAAAACAGGTTTTTTTTCCCCAAGGAAGAAGAAAAGGAGAATATGAGATCTGGTTTTTGTCCTCCATCATATGATGATGAAGAAAATCTGAGGAAGAAGAAGGAATAACTGAGTTTAACGGGGAAGGGGAGTGGGGGTGGGGTGGTTGGGCCGTCGGTGTCGGAGGGGGAGGGTGTGGTGGGCAGAAGGGGTTGTTTTTTAATCTATGGCCATGACAGGGAGGAAGCTACAATGGGAGCTTATTAGTGGTGGTTTGGCTATGCTTGACCATGGATTTTTGGTTTTTTGGCTAATCGGTGTGGATGCTGAAAGTTGAAGATTAGATAATTTTTTGGTTTTCTATTTTTTTTTCTTTTTCTTTTGCTGATTTTGAAATTTTTTAGGGTAAAAATAAAACCAATGATTGTAAGTTACCCTTAAATTTTTAATGTATAATGTCAGGAACCAAAATCTCACTTTCATAAAAAGTTAGAATCAAATGAGTTATTTACCTCTTATTGTGTTATAAATAAAACAGTCTTTTCAGATAGTTATTTTTGGTTGAATATGATATTGGGGTAAATTTCGTCAAATTAGAAAAACTCCTGAGATGATCTTAGCATTTATAGAAACACGAGGACATTCTCACATTTCAATTAATTATTAATTTTTTGTTGTCAATATCCCTTCTATTTATATTTTTAACATTTGCTTTAAGAAAACGAATTTGAAATGAATCTTCGCCACGAAGGTTGCACAAATCAGTTAGGACATTCACGCTATTGTTGATTTGTTAGGTAAAGATAAATAAAATCAAAATGTTTCCCAGTTTGATGTCTTACAATTGGGCCGTTACAATCTATTGTTTTCCTAATATGTGCATCTTACCTTTCGTTACTCCTATGGTAGGTTTGATATGATACAAGACCATATTTGCAGACTTTGGAGCTATATTCGAGTTGTAAGGTGGGAACACATGGGAACATAGTAATAACATTGTATGTTTGGGTGCATTGATTCAAATATTGGTTTGAACTAATTTTGGTTAATAACACTATAACATATAAAAATTTTATACTATAACTTATTTTTTCTTGATACGGTAGCATATAAGAGCTTTATACCATAGCAACTAAAAGTTATAATTGAAATTGACAATGTTAGACATCCTATTAAGCTAATCCGTTTTAGAACAAAATTGATGAAAAAAAAGATTATCCTGCAATAATAACCGAAACTATTCTTTAAAATAAAAAATCTTAACAACAAACTATGTTCTCTTGTGGTTAACGACAGAATTTGTTGGTATTTGTTTCATCTTATTTGTATTTACCTACTTGTTTTATTCGCTATTCCATTTCACCTAACCTAATATATATAACTTAATATATACATACACACATATATATAATTGACATAGTTTGCCATTGGTATTTTTAAGATTATTTTTGGCACAAGTCAAGACAAAATTTAGAAAAAATAGAAATTGAAACATAGAATAGAAGAATAAAACATATTAAAAAAAAAAGAATAGAAGAATAAAATCAAGATAGAAAAGAAGAACCACAAGGAGAGAAGTTACACAATATGAATTGGAATTATACAAGTATTTAGAGAAATCTAAACTAGCAAGAAGAAAATTTTAGTATACTCTTAAATAATACGAGAGAGTGGAAATTTTATAGCTTAGAAGGTTATTTTATATTATCGATAAAGTATATGGTTTTTACGTTGAATTAACTTTTTAAGTGTTTGATTTGCAACATATATTTTTAATATACATAGTTTAAGTATTATATCGTTAAAATTTAATCCAATGATTAAAACATCATAGTGCATTGATGGGATAAAATAATATTTTAAAGATTATGAGAGATAAATATAAATGTAAAATTAAAATTAAAATTGAAATTAAATGCAAAGATAAGCATATCTTAGTAAATAAACTATATAATTTCGAATTAAAAATCTATACTCGGGTTGCTTTCCACACATCTTTTCAAAATTTTCTCAATCATACGTGATAAGTCACAGACATTTAAAAGAAAAAGAAGAAAAAATTCTAAAAATTATTATTATCACTCTAAGAGGAGGACGTGGACGGGGGATCCAGCTTGAATGTGACGATTTGGGCACTTTCTACGGCCCCCCCATCGCTGTTCCACCGTCCGCTTTCTCCATCACTGATACAAGGGCATTATAGTAATTCCACCAATCATCACTTCGAATCTTTTATAAATGAACTCAAGAAGAAACAAGTTCGAAGTTCTCTTCGTTTGCCGCAAATTACCCTCGCAGAAATAGATACGTTTCGTGTTTACTAAACTTATTTTATTTTTTAATTTATATTAACTTATCTACGTAAAACCGTTTTTTTTTTTGAAAAAAAAGTTCAAGTTTTTCTTCCTGATCCGAGATCTTCACGTTTTTCCATAATCATCAGTTGCCGAGCAGACAAAGAAAGCTCTTTCGATTACCTAGATTGTTCTTACAAAAAATTCAGCAAATTCCACGCGCATTTTCCGGATTCGGTTTCCATTTTCCCTGGAAACAAACGGAAAAACGATTACGGGAAGAGTTCGGTTCGGTTCGGTGCTGCCTTCGGTGATCTCGGAGCTTCTTCTGTTCCTTACTGGTAAAAGGTAGATTCACAATTTTCAAATCCGTTTGATAATGGCGCCGAAGAGTGTTTGTTTATTGGCGCGTATTTTTACGGAATTATTGTGATTTCTAAAAATTTGCTTTTTTGATGTTGGATATTCTCGGCTGTTGATACGTGTCTGTTTATTTTCGTTGCATTAATAGGAGCTTTTAATGCTAAAACTTTCGAAATTAATTATGGCTTTTTAACGAAGTTCGTAATCTGATTTAGCAAGTAAAATTCTTAAAATGTATTTTTAGGATATTCGATTTTGGTGGCGCTTTGGATCGACAATTGTCTGCAAATAGAATTTTCGGGTTCGAGCTGTTCGTTTGATTTGGAAAGAGACGAATTTGGGAATGTCTATATTGAAACTGCTGTTTTAGGAAGATTGTGAAAATATTTTTTTGGGTAGGTAATTTAGGTTTGAAGGTTCCTTGTTTTCACCACACTGGATCGTATAAACTTTCTAAGTTTGGAAAAGTCATGACTTGGACCTCTTCTTCCAAGGGTTATATAGCAATTAATGCATATCCAAGGACTCTTTCTTGGATTTTGCTTTCAGTAGGAGGATTGGCTGTGTTCTTAATTTTGGGTTCATGTATTCTTGTGTCAAACCCAATTGGTTCCACGGTTCGTGGGTATTTTTACGGTGTTGAGAGAACCCAAAAGCTGGATTTTTCAGGCTCTGCGGGCAATCCAACTATAACTTTTCCTCGTGAAGACAATGTAGATAAGAATGTGTCATCTAAATCTAATTCACAGGTTCCCACGAGTTCATCTGGTCTTTCTCCAGAAGAGATTGTTGAAAATTTTCCCTCTGATTCCACTTTACAAGTGTCCACCAGGTCAACTGGTTCATCGACTGATGACAACATTAAAGTAACTCATAAGAATTTATCCCATGAGTCCAACACTCAAGTGCCTCCCTTACATTCAACTAGTCCATCAACCCTTTCGGATGCTGAGAAGATGAAAGAAATAGTGCCACCTGTCCCTGTTTCATCTTCTGATTCAACACATGAAGATCGGGTTAGTGATGGCAGTTCTTTGTCCAATGTAACAGATAATGACCAAAGTGGCAACTCCATTTCCATGGGTTTCGTTAGCAATTCTAGTTTTTTAGGTATGGGAACCAACGAGACCGTTCCAGCTTCCTTTGGTTCCAAGCCAGGTGATGCTCCAGTCTTTTCTCATGGTTCACCTCTTCCCAGCAACTCAAGCAGGACTAATGCAGGTATTCTTACTGGTTTTTGAGATTTTGAACAAAATTATTCAAATTTTGTTCTTTTTTTAATTAATAAAACAGCTCCTTCTGTTATTTATGTACTTTTATTTGCTCCTTTCTTGACTGATATAAGATATTGACTTATTTGGTTTTCTCATATATCATCTACAAAGATTTTGCACTTAAATGATCTAAAATTTTTTGAGCACGAGAGGGTGATTAAGGAACATACCCTTCTTGCCCAAATTTCCTCTTTTAACTTGAGATGCTCCTTTTTCTTTAACTTAGCCCCGAAAGGCATGTTCTTGGATAATACCTCTATCTGGTTGGAATTCTTTCTTTGTTGCTTTCCTCTCCATATCTTTTCTCTAAGTGTTTCCTTCATCTCTTGGTGGCTGTTTTGTAGATTGTGATCTATACCAGGGAAGTTGGATCTTTGATACAGTGGGGCCATTATACACAAACAATACCTGCCCTGTCCTGACACAGATGCAGAATTGCCAGGGAAACGGGAGGCCTGACAAGGACTATGAGAACTGGCGATGGAAGCCTGAAAAGTGTGACCTCCCACGTTTTGATGGTCGAAACTTTCTGGACTTGATGAGAGGGAAAACAATTGCTTTTATTGGCGATTCTGTTGCTCGAAACCAGATGGAATCCCTGCTGTGCATTCTCTGGCAGGTAATTATCAACTTCTTGTATGATTAAATGATATGAAAAAATAAATTCACTTCAAATGGGCTGGTGCTCTGTCCTCTGAATAACTAACCACGCCTTAGTTTATTAATTCTTAATCCTGTTGAAAACTGTACTTGCCAGTGTAATATTCTGCCAGTATGTGAAAAGCTGGATAATGTTGCTTTTTGTTCTCATTTCTTTGAGGACCAGGATTGTGTTTCCTTCACGAGGTGCCCCAATACGCCAAATCATTTCTTGTATTTTAATGCATTCTCATTCCAATTCAATTGGCTTGTCATTTTAAAGAAGACGACAGTTATTAGTCTCTTCATGCCAGGAGAGTATTATGGAATTGTAGAAAGACCTTGAACACTAGATGCTTTACCAGTATGTTATACTTGTTGTGAGGCCTGCAAGTTGTTTGTCATTCTATTGTGGACACTGAGAATGTCCAATACTCCTATTTATGAGACTACAGAAAGGTGCTTGTTAATGAATTGACGTTTGAAGCATTGCATGCAAGTATGAATAGTCTGGGCTTGGGTGTGGTCAAACACTGTGTTACAAACCATCTAGTATGTCTAAAACACGGAGTGCTTCCCTTGAAGTTGCATGACATTTAACTTCCGTTCTACCTTCCTTTGATTTGCATGGCATGATTTCCATTTTACTAACCCTAAAATTAAAAAGCTTGCTGTTTAAAGATTATCCTTGTTGTCCTTTCAGGTAGAAGTTCCCAAAAACCGTGGGAATAAAAAAATGCAACGGTATTATTTCAAGTCAACATCAGTAATGGTTGTCCGGATGTGGTCCTCGTGGCTTGTTAAGCAAACAACTGAACCAGTTGACTTTGCCCCAGAGGGTGTTGTGAAGCTCCACCTGGACGCCCCGGACGATAGCATCATGGAACATATCGCAAACTTTGATGTGATTGTTCTTTCTTCTGGCCATTGGTTTGCCAAGCAGTCTGTCTATCTTTTGAACAATGAGATTGTGGGAGGACAGTTGTGGTGGCCAGACAAGTCTCGGCCTATGAAGATAAATAACATTGAAGCATTTGGAATTTCTGTCGAGACAATTCTCACGGCTCTTGGTACAAATCCTAATTACACGGGGCTAACCATAGTGCGGTCCTATTCGCCTGATCATTACGAGGGTGGGGAATGGAATACAGGTGGATCATGCACCGGCAAAACAAAGCCACTTGCAGCTGGTGAAATAGTAGAAAATGGTTTCACAAACATAATGCATGAAAAACAGGTAACTGGTTTCAACCGCGCAATCAAGAAGATGACAAACAAATCAAAGCTGAGATTGATGGACATCACTAGAGTCTTTGAGTACCGCCATGACGGGCATCCGGGCCCATACAGAAACACGAACCCAAATAAGCTCACAAAACGTGGCCCTGATGGAAAGCCCCCACCCCAGGATTGCTTACACTGGTGCATGCCTGGTCCGGTTGATACTTGGAACGAACTTGTTCTTGAAATCATAAGAAGAGAATACGAGGACGGCACGAGCTTCTCACCATGAGATTTTTGGTTTCGTTGCGCTTCAGCCTTCAATATCGTACCTCTTATCTAATTGGAAGGTGACCTTTCTTTTTATTCACGTCTAATGTTGGGAGGGAAAAATTTAGTCAAATACTTCTGTCTTTAGATCTTTATATAGCTTGTGGAGAGATTAATTACAGTAATAGATGGGCGGATTAGCTACTAGTTCTGCATTGTAGGGACCTGTTTCCCTTCAATTTTCGAAACCATTATGTACCTAGACACACCAAGCAGTATTCTTTTTACCAACTCTGTTACACGTTTATATGTCTAAAAAAACTCCGGTACACGTTTTTATTCATAAAGATAATCTGTTGTCTGAGTTTCACTATTTGCGCCCTTCTTTTGTTATTAGTAGTTATAAACAAGCTTGCCTGGAAACAGTCATCGGCTTGGGATGCCATGATGATGAAACCAGGTGTACAAATTCTGGTTGTCCGATAATTTTTCTGAATACATTGCTCGCTTGATGGTTTGCTATATTTGCATGTGGCGATATCATTTCAACTATATAATTAAATATGCTACATTTAACTCTCTCAAATGCTATATTGTAAAGCAAAAATACACTATAATATAAAACTCTCATATGTTATAATAAAATCTTACGACTTTTAGTTTTAACTAAATTGTCAAACACACTATTATTTGTCAAGACCTATAGTAATTTACTAAATCAGGCATGAATTTTATAATTATTACGAATTATTTTTTTAAGGAAAAAAAATGGCTCCCCCCTCAAAAAAAAAAAAAAATGAAGAAGAAAGTTTTTCCTCAATAAGAATCAACAAAATAGGATTTATTCCTTTCAAACAAGGAGGCGTTAGGAACATTAATGCTTAGGAAACTTTAATTGGCCACAATCAACAGGCAACTAACGGTTGGACAAAAAGCTTCTTCCAAATTTGCCGTCCCTTATTTGTCCATAACTGAACATCCAGTTTGCTTGCCGTCGGACTAGGCTCACACTTCAACGTCAATATCCTGTATAATTTTTCTATCTCATCCGTCAGAAAGGAAAAAGCGTTTTGCACTTTGCACAACAAAAATGCCCTCCGACACTTCCAAGGGAAAAAAACAAGAAACGGGTCATAGTATAACACCCTCATCGTTATTTTTTTTTCTTGATGTCAAAGAGGAATGAAGTATATTACTAGAGTGTTTGGATCTTGGTTAAAATCAACTAGTTTCAATCAATAAATAGTAAAAAACTCTCACATTTATTGTAGAAAGTAAAAAAGTTTTTATAGTGTAAAGCTTTCTATATGTTACAATGCTTTTAATTATAATTGGTTTAAACAGTTGATTTTAATCACAGTTTTCAAACACTTTAAGGTGGCTAATAGCACTTCACAAATAATTCAAATACTCCATGAAGGTTTCTTTTTTTTTTTTTTTCATTTTAACAAGGTCCTAATCCTACTTAGGTTTTTTTTTAATTAATAATTGATGAATGGGTCTAAATCTCGAACATGTATGATGGGCAAGTCTAAATGTGATGTTTTATTTTCTTGTCTTATTGGTTGTTTCTCCTACCATTTATTCAATTCGTCGTTTAAACTCAACAACTTAAATATATAAATATGATTTAAATACTAAAAATAATTAAACAAGACGCCAAAATTTAATTAGGAAACTGGACATGAAAATGTGACAAACATAAATTGATACCATGGTCGCAAGTAAGTCAAATGAGAATCACCAAAAAAAAAGAGGGAAAAAAAAGAGGCGCGCACTAAATAAACGGAATTTAAGATATAACGCATACGACGGTCGAAACAATGTCGTAGAAGGCCAATTTTTAAGTCCCGCCCATTTATTCATTTGCTGACATGTCAATAACTTATTGGCAAATTAAATTCGTAATGCAAACTCACAGCATAGAATCCCAGTCGTTTTCTCTCCCTTCAAACAATTTGAAATTCAAATCCAGTGGGTTCGCGTACAGCGACCGCAGATCTGAAACCTCATTTTATTTTACAACATTAAAGAACAAAATCCTTAAGATGCGCTCTTCAACGGTCCCCTTTCTCTTTCAAACGGCTACTTCTTTCTCTCTCTTCTATCAAGGCTCCAAAGTACTTTCCTTACGAAATTCAAAATCTCTCACAGTTTCGCACTTTCCCAGAAAATCCACATTTCGCACCTTCTCAGGAAAATTGCCGAATCACGTACGCCAACAAAGAAAAATCCAAGGTTTGTCTCCGAATCCTTTCTGGCTTCCATTGTTCTTTTGTTCGCGAGAAAAATGCTACAACTCAACGAAAAATATCGAGTTTTCTAATTATAGGATTCTTTTTCCTCTTTCGAAACCTATGAACGCAAAATTTTGAGCTTTTCGGATTTTCTATCCTTTTTTTCCCGAGAAAATTTTGAGCTTCCTCACCGACCAAATGTAGTGCGTAGATTTGATTTTTCGCTCGAGATCGCTGTGATGTTTGAGATCAATTTCATTGAGCTGAATTTATGAAAAACATTTTTTTTGAAAAATGAAGCTTTACCTGATGAATTTGATTATTTGGAGTGATTCAAGTGTTGGCTCAATTCTGATTCCCTGTAGTAAACCTGAAAATTTTCCTCCAAATCTGAGATAAACCTAAGATTGGAGACACTTTTTTTCCTCGCTGAATCAGCCATTTAACTAGCTTTCTCCAAAATTTAGGGCTAATATATGACTTGAGAACGATTTTCTTTTCCTCGTGGTAAATTTATTTTTCTCGGACTCATGTTCCCATTTTCTTGGCATTGATGGTAGAAAATGAGAAACAACCTAGAGACATAGATTTGTTGCAGGATAATTTGCTCCTCCAAATTTTTATAAATGTTGCTTTTTTTACAATCAAGATTCATTCCTTGTTTTTCTCATTTCTCCTTTGTTCTTTTTCTGCATAATTTTTACCATGAAAGCTTTTTGTGCCAGGTATAACTTCCCGGATATGTCTTCTCTCCAACTTGATCCTCTTCAACAAGTCGAAACAACATGTGGAACCCTCCTATATGAGCTTCAGGTTTTGCTTAATAACTTCATTTCCTGAAGAATTTAGCTTCAGTTTATCTGTGCTTGATAACGGTTTCCTTTGAAATTTCTACCAATCTTCTTTCACCCCCCAAAAGCTGTCTATCTCACCTCGTCTGCTGAATATTCAAAATTCTTATTTGCTCTGTCTTTATCAGATAATTTGGAACGAAGTTGGAGAGTCTGACGCTGATAGGGATAAAATGCTGCTTGAGCTTGAGCAAGAGTGTCTAGAAGTATATAGAAGAAAGGTGGATCAGGCAAATCGGTTAAGAGCTCAGTTACGCCAAGCCATTGCTGATGCTGAAGCAGAACTTGCAGCTATTTGTTCTGCAATGGGAGAGCGACCCGTACATATCAGGCAGGTTAGGAGCTGCATAATCTCAGCAGTAGACTAGAGTCTTTTGTTGGATGTGAATATATTCTTTTGGTTGTTTAGACCCTTCACCCTCATGCAATCACTTGGACACTGAAAACAATGTTTAAAAGTTCATAGATTTCTTAGAAGGTCCATATATCTCTTTTAAAAACCAATGATCATTGAGTCACTTCCGGTAAAAGGGCCAGAACTTCCCTTCAAGGATGCCTTATTGTATTTAGAAAGAGGAAACGATGATAAGTAGACGTTGGATTTATGTATTTAAAAGATGATGCATTTGAGTGCTAATGACATGCCAGTTTTTAAGTGAGAATTATAATTGATTCATGCGTTTGAAAGATGATGCATTTGTATGCTTATTTATGTTAATTTGAGTGAAAATTAAGGTCTATTGCATAATATTTATAATTGGCCCATTATCCCAGTCTGATCAGAGTACCGGAAGCTTGAAGGAAGAGCTTAGAAAAATTATTCCACAGTTAGAGGAGATGCGAAAAACGAAATCTGAAAGGAGAAATCAGTTCCTGGATGTCTTAGAGGAGATACGAAATATTTCAAATGAAATAAAAGGAGCCACAGGATACATTCCATCTGCTACAGTTGATGAAACTGATTTATCTTTGAGAAAGCTTGAAGAATTACACAGACAGCTTCATGCACTTCAAAAGGAGAAGGTTAAACTATTTGTTTAATATATTTTCTTTTCCTGTTATCCTGAAGTTTCTGAGTTTTTCAAGTGCTCTTTACTTATCTATTGCTATTTCATGTTTTGCAGAGTGATCGACTGAAGCAGGTTCAGGACCACCTATGCACATTAAACTCACTTTGTTTAGTCCTTGGTTTGGATTTCAAGCAGACAATTAGTGAAGTTCATCCAAGTTTAGGTAATTCTGAAGGATCTAAGAATATAAGTGATGGTACAATTGAGCTTTTGGCTGCTGCAATACAAAGGTTACGGGCAGTCAAAATACAGAGGATGCAGAGGGTAAAAAGTGCACTAAGTTTCTAGTTTCCATTCTGTTTATTTTTTTATCTTTTTTAATTTAGTTCGGTGACCTATTTTTATTGCAGCTACAAGATCTTGCAACTAGTATGCTGGAGTTATGGAACTTGATGGATACACCGATAGAAGAGCAACAAATGTTTCAGAATGTTACCTGTAACATAGCTGCTTCAGAAGATGAAATAACTGAGTTCAACACACTCTCTGTTGACTTCATTAACTCTGTAAGCTTTATACATATTCATCTTTATAATTTATTAAAGTCTTATATCTCATGACTGCAGAAAACGGACAGTTGAATTTCTCTTAGGACTTACGAAGTAATTTCTTTTGCAGGTTGAGGCTGAAGTGTCTCGATTGGAAGAGTTGAAATCCAGCAAAATGAAAGAGCTCGTTCTCAAAAAGAGGTCAGAGCTAGAGGAGATTTGCAGAAGGACTCATTTGGTCCTAGAATCAGACAGTGCACTGGAATGTGCCATCGAAGCTTTAGAATCTGGTATTAACACTAATGTCTTGTCATACTAGCAACAATACCTTTGCATTTGTTTTTGAATATCTAAATCTCTTTACCTTTGCAGGAGCCGTGGATGCTGCTTTTATCCTTGAGCAAATTGAGCTTCAGATTGCTAAGGTTAAAGAGGAAGCTTTTAGCAGGAAAGAAATACTTGAAAAAGTTGAGAAATGGTTGGCTGCGTGCGACGAGGAGTGCTGGCTTGAGGAATATAACAGGGTTGGTGCTTAGAAAATTCTTTCATGTCGGTTGTTTTCTTGTTTTTGCAACCCTTTGTGCGCGCACATATTTGGGCTCATATCCTTTTTCTCAATTTACTACCTTGTATGGCTTTTCAGGATGAAAATCGGTATAATGCTGGAAGAGGAGCTCATCTTACCCTTAAGCGTGCTGAGAAAGCCCGTGCTTTAGTTACTAAACTTCCAGGTAAAAAACTCTGCGATGCAGATGATAATCAGCCTTTTTGAATATAAAAAATTTCCAGTTTTATATTTGTTTCTGATTTGTCAAGTTCCATCTAACTTTTTAATGTATTACAAATATCCAGCAATGGTGGACGCATTAGCCTCAAAAACTGTAGTGTGGGAGAAGGATAAGGGTATTGAGTTCACATATGATGGCGTAAGTATTTCGGATTCTCAAATCTCTTTTATCTTTGTTGCAGTTAAAGTTCTTTTCTATGCTATATAATTGTACAAAATTTGAAATTATGTTTCCTTCTTTTACAATGCAGATTCGACTTCTCTCTATGCTTGAAGAGTATACCATATTACGTCAAGAGAAGGAGCAAGAACGCCGCAGACAGCGGGTACTGTCATTTTTCTTCAAGTTTTTTTACTTTGTGTGACAAAAAACTCTCTTGTACCGGCAACCCTTGTTTTACCTACTCATCCATGGACCCGGATGGGCCATGGCCTGATCATACTCTTATTTCTATTTCAGGACCAGAAGAAACTCCAGGGACAGCTGATCGCTGAACAAGAGGCACTTTATGGGTCAAAACCAAGTCCTTCGAAGCCGAGTGGTAAAAAAGCTCCTAGAAGACTCTCCCTTGGAGGAGCAATGATTCCAACTCCTAAACCTGATTACTCCATAAAAGCTACTCCTCGTCCTAGTAGTCGGAAGAGTGACCGAGCACACCAAAACGAGCACCACCTGGATGAAGGCTTTACAGGTTTATCCACTGGTAATTCTTTTTATCTATTATTACTATTATTCTTGTTTTATTATTTTCTGGTCATTATTTAAAAATTTCTGAAGTCCAAGGTTTTGATTTTTTTAGAGGAAAAGTTATAGTAAAGAAAATTGTGAGGCCAGGCTTGCATCCGTGGAGATGTGGGAATATTTATTCGTGGTTACTGATTGTGATTCTTTTGGTGTTGATGCAGGAAGGAGAGGCTTGGACGTTGCTGGCATCCCCATGAGAAACCACTCTTTCGGAGCTCGTGAAATGGAATCACCCATGAAGCGGAAGCCTTTCTCACCAATATCTTCAACAACATCATCAAAAACCAACATAACAAACTTTTCAGAAGATCTTAACATACCACACAACGACACAGTACAGAAAACACTCTCTGCTATGCCTTTCACAACTCCTTCTAAGGTTACTACTACTGTTGCAGTAGAAGAGAATGTGCCCTTCACACCTAAGGTGATGCCAATTCCCGTGCCCACCACACCATTGACGGTATCAGTTCCAATGCAGACGGTTACGACTCCTGCACCACCTCAATCGACCACGTATGTTTCCAACATAGTTGAAGAAGTCCCTGAAGAAATCGAGTACTCATTTGAGGAAAGAAGGGCAGGTTTTGTGCTCCCCAAAACACATATGAAGTCGATGATACAAGTTTGAAATTCCTCTGGGAGCAGCATGCTTCATATTTTTGCTTTGTAATACTTTTTTTCTGGAATTTTTCATTGTTAAGTCAATTGTAATTGGCTTGTTTTTAATGTACATAGTCTACGAGCAGTGAACGTGGACTTAATTTCCGAACCTGTTTTCTCAGGATTAATGTGATCTAATGCTTTCAAATTGGTTATGGGGAATATTGCTAATTTGTTAGAAGTCTTTTATGCTGAATTGTACTAATTGGCTAATTGCTTTCATCAGAGAAATGGGGTTATAAATAAAATAAAATTAAAAAACAAAACTTCACCATCTTTCTTACCTACTACTTCCTAGTTGTCTTTTCATGTAGCAACTTAAACTATAAAACCAAGGAGATTTATTGGTTATTAAATGTGAATGTTTTAAGATCATCAATATGCTAAATTCCTTTTCTAAAAAAAAAGATCAAATTCTTCCAATTATGGGAAAACATAGAGAATGAAAACCGAATGATCTAATAGCAGATTCCGGGGATTTGAATCTAAAAAATTTGGGGTAAAGAATTTATCAGTATTGCTGGCACATATAATGACCTGGTTCACAACAATTAAACTTTGGCAGGGTATGAGGGATGTTTATATCTTTTTCCTTTCTTATTTAAAGGGTGTGGTTTTAAAATTCCCGTTAAATAAATTAAAAAATCCGTATGTATGCACTACAGTACTCGTAACTCTTAAGTTGCCTCTGCAAGAGTACGGATCTTTATTCTTTTGGGTTAAGAAATGATCATATTTTAGAATAAGCAAGAGCTTTTTAAAGTTAGCTTAAGTCTTTATTGTGGTCTGATAAGTCCTACTCTTTAAGTAGGTGTTTGAAAGAGTAGTAGGAACTATTTTTATTGTAACTTATGAGAGTTTTATATTGTAGGAATTTTTTTTATTGTTACTATAATATATAAGAACTTTTACTATTTATAACTAAATTTGTGATGAAAATTAAATAGTTTTCACAACTGTCGAATACCCCATAAGATAGCTAGGTGCTACCTGTTTCATTATCTTTTTTTTATTGTTCTATTTTCAAGGAAAAAATGAAAAAAAAAATGGTGGGGCTACCTAATTTTGTTCAAAAAATGTGAAACCAGACAACAATTTAAAGGAAAGGGGAATGAAACATTTAAAAAAAAAAAAGAAATGATACTTGCCTGTTGTCTGTGGGCCCTGATTGCCATTTTGTTCCCTGTCTTCTTTTTTGTTCTTTTTTTTTGGATAAAGTTTGTTTCTTTGGTTGGGTTTAGGCGATTTTCAATTGGATCAGAGGGTCTGCAAGTGATGCTGCCTTTTGTGGTTAAAACCCTTTTTCTTTTTTGTGTCAAGATTCTTTTGCTGGTAATCTACCAATGTAACATCATGTTGCAAAAAGGCGTTTATTTTTATTTTTATTTTTTATTGTTTTATTTTGTGTTTTGGGGTCAGGGCATGATGTTAAGATGTTCACAGTGCTTTAACAGTAGATACCTTAAAAATAAGGTGGTATTTTCATTTGAATTAAATTTTCATTGTCAACTTTAATTTAACTGAAAAGACAAAGAACTTGTCAGTAGTTGGAAAATTAGCATGGCTCCAACATTTGCTTTACAGCTTTGAAATATGTATTCTTTATATAACTTTTAAATAAAGAAATACCAATTTAAATTTAAAAAAAGAGTTTTTTTTTTTAATTTCCTGAAATTTCATATTTTAGAAATACTCTCACATTTAGTATCACTGCCCAATTTATTATTATATTCACTTTTATTAAATTTCCAAGACGGACGTGAACCATTTTCTTAACCAAAATTTATACTTTGAATTTTGCAATTAAATATTAATTGTTAATTAAATTCACCAATATTTAATTATATATTTTTAATGATTTATTATAATTTTCCATCTTTTTTTGTACTTTATTTATTTCTCCTTCTTTACCTGCAAAACCCTAAATTCACATCATTAGGAAAGTATTCCTGAAATCACAACCAGAATCTGTAAAGTTTTCCTTAAAATTCTCGGGAGTTGTTCGTAATTTTTCTGGTTAAAATTCAGAGTTTTCCCACTCAAGCCCAGTGTACGTCTGCAATGGCGGATTCTGAGATCACAGAAGTGCAGAATTTGTAGCTTTGAATGTTTGATCTCAGCATTCAGAAAAAAGTTTGTACCTTTCTAGTTTCCAATTTTTTCTCCCAAACTTTTCGCTTCATTTCTCCATTAGAAACTCCTCACCTCTTTGTTTTCACCATTTGACTCAAAAATATCTTTTTTTTTTTTAAATCTGGGTTTATAACTTCCCCAAAGCTCAAACTTCCATGGGTAGATTTTTAGGGTTTTAGGGGTTTTAGTTCTCAA
Organism: Artocarpus hirsutus; assembly: GCA_946598075.1. Classification (NCBI taxonomy): domain Eukaryota; kingdom Viridiplantae; phylum Streptophyta; class Magnoliopsida; order Rosales; family Moraceae; genus Artocarpus; species Artocarpus hirsutus. The sequence goes on from CAMOHE010025000.1 coordinate 31,104, forward strand.
CCTTTTTTTCAGACCTTTCAGAGAATAATTTTCTTTTTTATTTTTTTGGCTGAAGATTTTCAGTTTTTGTACCATAAATTATGGAAGAGAAAGAAAGCTCAGTTTCTGGGGTTGCAGCAGTGACTGTGAGCAGCGAGGAAGCCCCAGAGAGCTACAGGGTCGCCCCAAGAACCGAAAACTCGGCCCAATTTGGCGGGCCCACAATGGCGGCGGCGGCGATTGCTACGGCCCAAACGGGTGCCTCGCAGTCACCGGTCACAGCCACGGCGGCGCCACCTGGCACGGAGGTTAAGAAGAAGAGAGGCCGTCCTCGGAAGTACGCCCCCGACGGCTCCGTCGCTCTGGCATTGTCCCCGATGCCGATTTCCTCCTCGATTCCCCTCACCGGCGATTTCTCCGGTTGGAAACACGGCCGTGGCGTCCCCGCCGTCGACTCCGCCGTCAAAAAGTCCCACCACAAGTACGAGGTTTTCGAAACCCCGGGTATTTATTTTCTCAATTTTCACTGTTTCATATTTTCCAAAGTTCAGACACTCATATATATAGTTTTTGGCTTCTAGGTGTTTGTGGTGTACGATGTTTTTGGTCGGATTTTGGGGTTGTGGTCGTCGTGGACTCGTACGATTAGATTCCTTATCAGATCTGGAATTTCATGTCAATCGTGTGTAAAAAAATTAAGATAAAAAGAGAGTAAAAAAAAAAAAGAAAAGAAGAGATTTTTACTGAGCTTTTACCGTTATGTGTCGGAATCTTTATGTTCTGCCCAGAATAATATTCTTCTGGGTTGGTTTTAAATTACGAAGAAGAGAAAATGAGTTGGTTTTTTTGGGTTTTTGGGTTGTGTTTTTTACTTATATAGGTGGAGTCCGCAAAGTGGATGACAACTGACACTGACTTAAGGAATGGGATTTAGTTTAGGAGTGGTTTTAATTTAGTAGTCACGTCTTAAACATTCTCTTAAAATTTTTGCTGACCTGCGTCGAAAAGCTAGTTAAATGAATTTAGTTAGCCTTTAAAAGGGGTTTAAGAAAAAAAGATGATATTATGGAATTAGATGGGTCAACTTTCTGAACCTGGTTTTATTTTGTTCTGGTTTCTAAAAACATGTTGAGCCAGTTTTGTGTGCTTTTGCTTTCTGTTGAATAAGACATTTTCACCCCTGAAACTGTGAAATCTCGAGGGTTGATGATTCCTATGGTTTCTGGCTCTGCCTTTGTGGTTAGAATTGTTTGAAGAAATCAAGACAATATTATTTGGCTTTTGTCAAATAAATTCAATTTGGTTTCTAGCGGTAATCGCTAAGTACTCTTGACAGTATGACTTGAAATCTTGTGGAACTAAAAACAAAAAGAGGTCAGCGTCAACATCAGTTCCATTTGATTTTTTTTTTTTTTTTTTGGTTTTTGAGGTATCTCTATGCAGTTTTGAAGTTTAGTTCTTATCTTGTTTGTATGATTACAGATTGCAATATTTTCTTTTTTGTTTCTCCGTTTTGTAGGTCAGGGAATTGCGTACTCCGTTGGTGCGAATTTCACACCTCATGTGCTTACTGTTAATGCCGGTGAGGTATGCCATTGAGACTTATGTGAAAGGTTTTGAAACAAAGAAGCCTTCCAGTAACACAAAGCTTAACTATATAGACCGCTTTGCTCTGTGCTTATCTCGAGTAATTGCCGATTAAATTTGAGCTTAGTTTTTTTTCCTTTCTTTGTTACAAACTATAATAGTGATTATTTTTAATTGCACTTGCATTTACAAGGTTAAAAGAGCCTAATCCAAACGTAAAACATGAATATAACTGAACTTTTAGGCATATCAATCACTTGTCAAGTGGTTATTTACGTTAGACTTATAAGAAAGCATTGCCTTATAATGCCAAGGTAAACGTCAAAGTGACGAGTTTTGATTTTTTTTTTTTTAAGATAGTGATAGTAATTATTTTACTAAATATATTACTCTTATCTGATATTCTTTGTGGTTTGTTTTAGGATGTTACAATGAAGGTTATGTCTTTCTCTCAACAAGGGGCTCGGGCTATTTGCATACTATCTGCTAATGGTACCATTTCAAACGTTACGCTTCGTCAGCCTACTTCTTCTGGGGGCACTTTAACATATGAGGTTTGGATTCTGATCGATAAGCAATGTTTTTCCCCCTTAATACTTCATTATATAATTGGGTTCGTGCAACTGTTAAACTGAATTCCATCTCTAGTTATTTCTAGTTAAGCCTTTTGTCTTGTTTTATACAGGGTCGTTTCGAGATACTTTCCTTGTCTGGATCGTATATGCCTACTGAGAATGCAGGAACGAAGAGCAGATCCGGTGGGATGAGCGTTTCTTTGGCAGGCCCGGATGGTAGAGTTGTGGGAGGAGGACTTGCTGGTCTCTTGGTTGCTGCGGGCCCTGTTCAGGTTTCATCACTTCCTTCGAAAGAGAAAACTGAAAACTTACCGAGTCAGATAAATAACTTGAAACATATTTATAAGAAAAATGCCAGGGTTCCCAGGTCTCCCTTTTATTCAAACTTTTTCTATACCAACTGATGTAACATACGAGTTTTTATTTTTTTATTAGTGATACATGTTTAAAAAAATTGTCAATTTATTTTGCCAATGAAAAAATGACAACTACCTCCTGCAAAGTCAGTTGGTATTGTAAAGCCAGATGAAAGTTGGGATCCTTGGCCCATCTGTTTATATAACCTCTAAAATCTCTTTTTCATTTCATTTTATTTTACTTTATTGCTTGAAGAGAAGCATAAATGATTGTTTATACACAAGGAGGATTATGAAATTTGCCTTTCTGAACTGTTTGAGTACGTTTCAGGTCGTGGTGGGCAGCTTTCTTCCTGGTCACCGGCAAGAACAGAAGCCCAAGAAGCAGAGAATTGAGCCTATATCTGCTATTTCACCTCCCATCGTCAGCTCAGTCTCCGGTGAAGAAACGAGGATGTTATATGGTGGAGTAAAGCCCATCGTAACTTCCGCGGCCTTCAATACTGACAATAACTCGTCTTTGTTGACTCCCCTGCCGGGGTTCAGGAACTCAGCGCCCGAGAATAACAATAATTCATCTCTTCCGGTTGAGGAATCGAAAGGCCTCAGCCAATCGAATTGCGAGGTTTCTTGCTGATCTCACCGGGTCCTAGTCCGACACTCTAGGCTCACCTCAACCTTGTCTGACTACCAATATTAGACTCGTTGGCTATTGAAAGGAGGACAAACAGACAAACAAACAAAGCCTTAACGTCCATGTTGGTTTTTACGTACAATTGTACCACTCTCTCTCTCTCTCTCTCTGTCTCTCTCTCTTGCTAGGTTATTAGGTAGGACTCTCTCTAATCATTTAGGCTTATTTTTCTGGCTGTTGTTGTCGTGTATTTCTAGTGTTGTTTGTTGTAGCATTCTTAGATGGACTAAAACAAAGGCAATGATTGTCTGATTGAGAGATTTGTATCTGTACGATTGATTGAGTTGAGTTAATGTTCTTCTTGTTGTGCGTGTTTGTGATCAGGTTACATTAAATTAAAAGGGGTTGATTGTCTAAACTTTCTTTTATATATTTCACGTGCTTGTAATTATCATTTCAAGATTCCTCTTTTTGGGTCTGCAGGAGAACAACCAAAGAAATACAACAGAATTACCAAAGCATTTCTTTTAGCACTGGAAAAGGGGATTGAACGGTGTCCTTGTCCTACTTAAAAGTTCGCCTGAGGCCATAGATGAAATAAAGATGAAGCAATCCGCACACTCATCAACTATTCATGCACATCAATTACACCACTATGCCACCATCACCTTTGGTCCAAAGCATCTTCCTTTTCATTGTAGAATTACAATACATGATATTGGGTAAAAAAAGGAATGATTTGGACCGTTGAAAAAATTATTGATTGCCACCTAATAGAAATTGAAATTGTTCAACATTGTTTTGGGGGGCATCCGGCGGCTTAAACTTGAGTTATATATGCATCCCATTTTCATATCTACAATCCCAAAAATGTATCAACGGTTTATACTAAAATTGAGACAATTTCCATTTTCTATATCGATTCACATATAGGAGTACAATTTGCAAAACAAGGGGTCATCCAATAGCCCATGGCAGTTAAACAAAAAAAAAACTTTTAGTTAGATTACATAAAGGGGAGTTTAGACCATTTTCATATGACCCACCTGGTGGGGAGTGGTAGACCGTGCCTGTCTAGACCAAATGTGATGTCCTCAATAATTCAGCCTTCCATCCTTTGTTAACCTTTTCAATAAATTCTTCTACCCTTTTTCTCAGCTCATCTTCCTCTTCATCTTTATCCCCATTTCCATCATTACCCTTATCATTAGCTTCTCTGTCATCTTCAGATTCTGCTTTCTGGCCACTCGTCATCACTTTTCTGTCTTCCACAGTGTCGTCTCTCTCCTGGTACAGTCGTTTAGTACTTTGGCCTTGTCGTTTTGTATTGTTGGAGGTGTTTTTGGAGCCCACGAGGATCATCGCTATGATCAAGTTGCAGAAACAGAAAACGAACAGAGAATTTGAAACGGCTTGGCTTATCACCTCCACTGCGGAATTGAATTCAAACATGGTTGTGGAGAGAGAAACTGAGGCTAGAGAGAGAGAAGAAAGATGATGAGGGAGGACTATAGTACTCGATTTTTAAGGCTATTTATGTGGTGTGTTTTTGTGCGTGAAAGCTACACAAGTTAATGATGAAATGAATATTCTTAAAATACCCTTTGATTAATCATTTAGTTATGTTAATGAATATGAAAGCTTTATTTCTATACGAGGTCTATATTTTATTAGTTTTACTAAGAAGTCAATTATTGGAAAACAAAGAAGCTCACATGGAAAGGAGTGGAACCTTCTTCTCAGTTCTCATTCTCTCCACGTAGTCAAGATCAAGCTAACTTCATCAAAGCCTTTAGTTTATCCTTTGCTTATCCTTTGCTCGTTCATTGATCAAGTAAATTGAAATATTGTGGGAGTTGTTAGTGTGAAAATGAAGACTTTTAGCATGCGAAAAAATTTACACGTGTTTGACTATATGATGTTCTCTGGAAACCTTTGGAATGGTACAAATTTTACCAAAAAAACCAGTTTTACCGCTTTGTTTTTTGAAATTTAAAAACTTTTTAATTTGCCTTTTAAATTTTTAAAATGTAATTTTGTCATCAAAACTTTCAAAGCTTTTCGTTTTACTTTATAAACTCTCGATTTTCTACTCAAACAAAAGAAATTAAGCTCACTTAGAAGTAATAAAATGTCGTATTTGTCTTTAAAGATTACTCATATATAAATTAGATATGTTTAATTTTATCTATTTAAATAAAAAACTAATATAAATATGCATCCTAAGAGGACCTAAAAAATAAAGACAAAAATTTAAAGAATGCCCCCATAATGGTTTGAAGATGTGTATTATGGAGAATGACCCATATGCACATTACTAATGGAGTTATGAGTGTTGTTTCAGAACAAATGTTCGTGATTAACCTGCCATGTGGCACACGACACTAGCACACCAACGTCAGCCAAAAAGCGATTGCTAATTGACCTGAATATGTTACAGTTTTTTTTTCAATGGTGACATTTGGAATATAGACTTCAGAGAGGTTTCACCTGCAACATTTGTCAGTCTAAGGGGTCCCAAAATCTTAAGCAACCCGACAGTTGCAGTGGGCTGACGGCGCAAGACGGGAAGAATCGAGAGAAAAGGACTTAAGACTTTTTGATAGCTATTAAATAAGAAAAGAAAATGGCGATATCACGAGGCTGTGAATTTTTTTTTTCATTTTAAAAAATACAAAAAATAAAATGATTTTCCAACTATGTTTAATAATGTTTGGGGCCCAAAATATTTTAAAAATAATTTTAAAAATAAAAAAAAGTGAACAAAAAATAAAAAGAAAAATGTTTTCATTTTTTTTCTCTCTCCCCTCAACCCAAAACACCGCCCATCCTTCTCCGTGCACCTTACCTGTAACTTTAGTGACCCACCCAGACCCTTCGCCCACCTCCTCTGACCACCCAACTGGCGACCCGCCCAACCCATCGACCACAACACTGGCAACTACAGCACGGCTTTTTCACGATAGGAAGCTCACGATGGCGATCTGCCTCGTGGATCTTGCTAGGAAAAGGCTAGGCTGGTCAAGGTGGAGCTAGGCTGAGCTTGCCTGGATGAGGTTGGGCTCGTCGTCGTGGGGTTAGGCCATCAAGGGCGTTTGGGGCCATCAGGGTGGGTTGTTGTCTGATTATTTGTGTTAAAAACACACCACCATATATACAACGAAACACAATTTCAAAAACAGTCTTATTACATTTCTTAAAATATTTTTATTTTCAAAATTTTTAAAATAACCAAAACAAAAACACTACCAACGGACACTTTTCTTCTTTTTTTTCCCTCTGAGAAAGGTGGAAAATAGGATGGAAAGAGTGGAGAAGGGAAGATGTTTTTTTATCAAGGCCCGTTTGTTCTGTTTTTAAAAACGTTATTTCTATTTCTCCAAAATATAAAAAATAGAAATGGTTTTAAAAGTAAGTTTAGTTAAATTTTTCGTCCAAAATAAAACAAAAGACAAATTTAAAAACACCCTAAGTAAGTCCTAAAATTGGGAAAAAAAAAAACTTGTTTTCATTTTCATTTTCTCCTATACTCTCTCCTACTCTGTCGCGCTCTCCTTTAGACCCATGACCAATAATGCCATCCCTACGACCACCCCTCACCGTGCGAGAGCCTCAACCCAAGCCCCTCCTCGCAACAACCATTGCTGCCCCACCTCTACCAACCTTCTCCCCCCCCCCCCCCCCCCCACATCCAACGACCCTTGCCACCCCATGCCAAGCCCCTCATCCTAAGAGTCAAATGGGTTATTTGAAATAATGGTTTTAACCATCAGTTGCAAGTATAAACAGCGTAAAACTCTCACATGTTATAAAAAAAAAAGTTAAATTGTAAAGCTCTTACATATTACAAATTACATTATATGGTTTCCTGGTTTAGAATCTTACCCAAAAGACCGTAGGGCATGAGTTCTTTGCCTTTGGCCGCCAGTTTATCGCACACACTAATTGACCGGTTTTACAAAATAAAATTTACTTGTTTTCTACAATTCAAAGGTATTTTAACCTGTTTTACAAAGTGAAATTTGACACATAATTTGAAGGATTTATGAAAATAATTTAGTTTTTACATTGATGTTTTAACAGACTTTCCTAGTAGCCTAATTTCAAACGCGGTTATTTCGAAGTGCTTCTAGGCGAAACCAATGGACTTCTGCAGGGCTCTAAAACCGCTTATTTCCATTGGACTGGTCAATCCAAGGCCCACGATTTCATTTTACCAAATATTCTTTTTTTTTTTTTTTTTGAGGAACGTATATTCCTTATCCCATGCCCGCAGATCCCTCCGCCTCCGCCCATTGGAAAAATTTTAGACCTGGACCCACAAAGCCAACAAGCAAACCGGGGCTCCAAAAAGATAGCAATCTCAACCGTCCATTCATCACC
>CAMOHE010025002.1:0-22882 GCA_946598075.1 Artocarpus hirsutus
CTCACAATCTATGTCACAAACCAATCACATCCCAATCCTATTATCTATCCAATATTGCTTTTCATTTTCTTCATGATCAAGTCCATTCGTGCTTTTCCTAATCTTTTGGCAAAGGTTGAAACCTGTACTTGTCCCAGTGGCAGCTGGTTAATAATTGCAGATTAAGTCCTCTTACGGCTACCTAAACAGAGAAAAATCAGCTTACAAGTTGAGAAAAGCCTGGCTGCCCTGAAGGGGCCCACCGCTAATCCATCATATTCACATACGTCTAAGATTTTTTTTTTTTTTGTAAGGAACTTTCGAAAAAGAAAAGGTTTTTTTAAATAATAATATTAATAATGGTAGAATAGGCAGATTAATACCCGCTTTGGTTTGGTCATACCAAACTGACTGTTGTTGGTACCACCTCACACTCACCAGCCAACAAGCAATGGCAAAGTGGACCAGAAATATCTATGTTGACCGAAATTAACAGTTGGTTTGGCATTGCCGTTGGAAGTTGGAACGCAATAATAGTTCTCATTCATAATAGTCCAAGCTAATATAACATATATAAGGCTTTTATATTTTGTAATATAAAATAAAAATATACTATAATATGCAAGCTCTCAGATTCTATAATATTTTAGTTTTAACTTATAGTTCTAATTATATTTTTAAATGTTTTTATAAATGCTGTAGGACAATACTAGTAGACAATACTATTTTGAACAACTAGGTACTTGAAAGAAAAAAAAGATGAAACAATGACGAGTTTATAATTCAAGATTCAAAAATTCATGTTTTTTAGATTGTTTCATAACTTAGTTAAAACTTATAATTCTCATTGTAAACAATATAAAGCTTTTACATATTATAATATAAAATTATTAAATATGACAGTACTTATAGTTTTAAGTTACAGTTTTAGCTATGTTATTAAACATTCTTAAAAAAATTGCTAAATATCAACTGAAATACTAATTATTAAACACTTGTTCCCCTTGTGGCTTGTCCCCCTTTTTAATGATCGATTATCATAAATAGCAACAAAATCTATAAAATGCAAAAAGTGGTAGCATAGATATTGAATTATGAGTTTGTTTGAAATTGTTTAAAAAAGCTGCTTTGAATGGATCTAATTAAAAATGTTTTTGACTTCTATAAGTATTTTCGAAAGAAGTCAACTATTTGACGCTTATGAAAAACTTTTGTATTTATATTTTTTTTAGCTTTTATATTTTAAGAATAACAAATTAAAAATTCTATCTATATTCTTGAATTATATTACTTTTTATACCAATAGTTGTTTTTGATTTAAGTACAAGCACAAATAACATGTAGTTTGAATAACTAATTTATTGGGGTTCTAACTATTAAATGGGCTTGAGTAAAACTCATCCTCAAAAGCTAGCTTAAGGAGCGAGGGTGTCCAATCCACATATATATATATACCGTAACAATCTAGTAATTTAATGACGTGGAACAAATACAATTTTTAACATAAACTGCTAAGTTTAAACGGTAACATTATAACACGTAAAAGCTTTAAATTAAAATCAGTCGAATGATGTTCAAACGCGGACGGCGGTCATGTATCGAGTTTTCAAGCATTTGACGTAAGGTGTTACGGAAGTGATGTGATTAAGAAAACTGTATCCTAAGCAGCCTTTGTTTGTATGTATTTATCGGTCAATTGCTCCATCATTCATATCTCTCTCTAGTCTCTCCTACACAAGTGGGGCATTGATTTTATTTTTTAACTTAGCACTCTGAAGTAGAAAGATTGTGTACGTGGAATAAATCTCTAAGGATCGATAACATGAATAATGTGAATTAAGTTTAAAAAAAAAGTGAATTGTTTCCAATTTCATTTTGTGTATAATTCAAAAAAGTTTTAAAAAGAGTGATGCCTTGAAATTCATTCAAGCTACCTTCTAACATTTTTTTTATGATGGTTTATTTTAACTGTGTTCTCAAATAGCTTACATGTTCTTATATTTGCAACGTTTGAAGCCATGATTTAGCTAAGCATGATCTTAGATTAGAAGAAAATTACACCACTTATTGCATACGATATATTGAAAAATATTAGCCAACACAACCTTTTCTATGAGAAAATGTGAGGTGCAAACAATCTTTTTTTAGTAAGAAAAAATGCAACATTTTTTTAAGTTTATAAGGTGTTTAGAAAGTGTAATTAAAACTGAAACTTTTAAACTAAAAAAAACATATTAGAGCTATACACTGTGGTTTATTTTTTTATAATTATTATACATGTAAGGGTTTTATATTGTAGCAATCAAAAGTTTTGATTAATACTGATTTTATCAAACGCTCTATTAAATTACCATTTTTCAATTTCATCAGAAAATCTACTCTAAATTAGTTGTTTGAGAAAGAGTTAAATTGATAATTGTGCTAAAATTCGTGAGACAAACAAATATGAACTAAAAAGCTTCTTCCAAACAAAAAAAAGGGTAGAAAAATAAAAATGAAAAAGGAAAAAATATAAAAAAAAACAAGCAAAGCCAAAAACCATCACATCCATTCTAACATGATATTGGCAAGGCTGCGCCCCTGTGGCTTTGCTGGCTCCACCATGCCGTGATTCCTCTCTCCTCTCTCCACCTAAGCCACCTATTCCCATACGCCAAATATATTCCCCAAATTGTCAACCGTCGGATCTAATACACAATCTGATTTCTCTGTGCCCAAGGGCGGGTCCCTCGTGTCCCACAGCATCTGCGACGTCAAACTCTACCGAGACCCGTTTCAATAGGCCCCACTGAACGAAATAGACGGTCCAGATTTCGCTAACAGATTCCTGGAATCTGGAATGACTGCGACAGCGCCGCAAGATGTCGCATGTCGTTTTGACGTTTTCCTACTTCGCTTATTCGCCGTCCTAAATTGCAAATAAAATAAAATAAAATAAAATAAATAATAAAGAATAAAAAAAGAAAAAGAAAAAAGAAAAAGAAAAGAAAACGTCCTCGCTAGTGCCGTCATCAATCACGCTTTTTCGGACTCGTCCACGCGTACAAAAAAGCCAAAAACATATCTGTTGCGTGAACTACACATTCGACAAATAGCGCGTTGCAATTTTTCTTTCTTTTCTCAAGGGCAAGTGTCCAAGTGGCGCACAAAGTGGGACCCACACACATGAAATTCTCACCGAAATTGGGAAAAAAATCGTACCCCTCGACTCCCCCGTTTGCGTACGAGCGATTAGAGACTTGGGGAAATATATTTACCATTATACCCTAGGAGTCATGTTAATTACGAAACTACCCTTGGATGTCCTGTCCACAGACCTCCAAGCCGAAGGCCGAGCCCTTGGCCGAAAGGCCCAAGTTGCTCCCATGTGTCGTTTCCTTTTTGCACTCCCATGCAGTCTGGAGAAAATTTGGTCTTGTGTTATTTATTGAAGAATCAAACGTGGTGCCATAGAAATGGTTTTTATCAAATTGACCCTGTAATTTGAGCTGGCAAAAAATCTCTTGGCCCACGTAAACAAGGCAAGGGCAAATGGTCATTGTATTCACTAACATATAATTAACTAATAAATTAATTAATATTTGTTGATTGAATACATAGATCATTTACTTAAATAAATATCGTCTTGCGCGGACTCAAACTCCCCCCATTGCACTAATTGCTAAATCCCCACAAGGGACCGCCTCAGTTTCTGTCAACAAAAACAAATCAAACATTAGTATCCTTATTATTAATATTTTTTTTTTTCCAAAGACGGGATTGTTAATTATATCAACGCCCACTTGGGTCAGGTGTTTAAGAAAAATTACTATTCTACCCCTACATTTGGGCAAAATTTGAAAAAAAGGTTTTAAAAAATTTGAAATTAAATAAATGATCTCTTTTTTTTTTTTGCATTAAAAAAAGGCTTTTTTTGAGTACCGAAACTGCCCCAGCTTTTTTCAGAGAAAAGAGAAAAAAGACTGTATCGAAGAGGGGAACCTAACCAGGGTGGAAACAAAAAAAACTGAAACTATTTTGATGCTCAAAAAGTTAGTTTTTTGATGCCTAAAAACAAAAAAAAAAAAGAAGTCATTGATCAAATAAAATTTTTTAAAAAGGTTAATTTTTAAAATGCCCCCTACATTTGATATTATGCTTGGTAAGCCGTTGCTAAATTAGTAGTGTTTTTTTTTTATAAAATTAATTTAAATTGTTACCGTGTTTTCCGTCACAATTGTTTAGACCAAAAATTTCTAGTACAATGTTTAAGAACACAAATGAGACTTCAAAACTTTTAATTTAATTTTTTAAGATTTGTTAAAAAGATAGTTTAAATTATTTTTAATTTAAATCATTATAATATAAAAAAATTTTATATTATAACTATGCTAAAAATTGTATGATATGAAGGCTAAAGTTTGAATCGTTGCATCAAAACATATTATTTGTGAAAGAGAGCACTGTACCAAAATTATTGGGAATCTAAACACCGCATTCCTCCTTTTCGGTGGCCAGGTGGCAGGGTCAAAACTGGTAATTCAAACGGCGGTCAAATGCGAGGCGGCCATTTCCAAATCCCCTCTCTGGCAGGTTTTCCATTCATTGGCTGTTTTCAGGTGGTGTTGCTCGTACTGGAAAAATAAAAAAGAAATTAAAACAAAATAAAAAATAAATAAAAGGAAAACAGAGAAGCAGTTTTACAACGTAGAAAAGAAAAAGAAAAGAAAAAGGCTAAAAAACCCTCCAAATTCGAAGCAAAAAACCCTCGAGAAAGCTCCATCGGACCTCAGTCAGTCTCTCATGTTCGTCCTTCCTCCTCTGAAATGGAGTCCCGAGCCCTGCCGATGATCGGAGCTCCGACACCGTTCGCCTTTTCTGGCCTCAGGTTCCGTCGAAAACACACTCAACTTTTCTTTTCTTTTTCCCTCGCATTTTCTCAGTTCAATTTCTCGCTTTCGGAACGCTTCGAGAGAAAGAAAAAAAAAAGCTCGTTTATATGGTTTCTCCGCTATGTTCTCTACTTCGATGATCGGAAATTTTTTTTGGCTTGTTTCCATTTTCGGAACTCCGATAACTTTTATTTTCCCCCTTTTTTGGTTACTGATTGACTCGGATAGATATATTTCTTTCTTATCTTGTTGGTCATTTTGAGCAAGCTTTTGTGGTTTATAGATGCTCTGTTAGTAGCAAAAAAGTGTTATTTTTTGAATCGATTTTTGTGAATATTATGCCTTTAATAGACTGTATTATTGGTTTTGGAGCTTTTAATGATTTTTTTTTTCTGTTTGTTTAAGTTAATTATTTGAGTTTTGCTATTAATGGTTTGATTACGATTCAATTTTAAATTTGTGGGAACAAAAAAAATAGGTGCTTTTTGGTTTCCGGCAAATATAATTATAGTAACTAACATGAACAGACAATAAGGGGGAATGTGTTAATTATTGTTTAGGCGGCTAAAGATTGGAATTTGGTTTAATCATCATGTTTCGTTGCGAGGTTTATGTTTCTTCAAGGTCTTCTTTATTTTCTTTTTTATTTTTTTCCCTTTTGTCCATTTTTCTTGTCTTACTTATATGGGACCGACCTTTTTTTTAAATAATATGGGGTCCATCTTATTTGCATGATATTCATACTGTTTGGCTGCCAAGAATCTGGTGGGAAAAGGGAAACAAAGAAGAAGAAACGAGTAGTGAAACTTGCAAATGTTAGTAAATTGTTATGGTTCCTAATCTCCTAGTTTCTTTCATTGCTAAAGTGAAGAACGTTAAGTAGTTATCAGCCCCTCTCTCTCAAAAAAAAAAATATATATATATATATATATATATTGGTTTAAAAGCTGTACAGTGCAAAACAAGTTATATGCGGTGTGTAAGTGAGACTTCTAATTGTTTTGTTGTTTATCCAGGGGATTGTTTTGTGGAGCCAAATTATTCCGTTTTGTTGTGGTACTATCATGTGCCTTTTTTTGCCTTGCGACATGTAAACCATGCTCTATGGATGACAAATTGGAATCAGCAGACTTTGATGCCTGTAGGTCCTATAGAGATAATTCTAATGCTGTTTTCCGGGGTATTAATGCGGAGTATGGACATCCGAGAACCTACTTAAATGTTGAGAGCATTTGCACCAATTCCCATGCATTTTGCTTCCCTTCAACTTTGCCCGGTCTTTCCTCGAAAGATGATAAACTTGAAGAAGCTGCTTATGAAGTTTCTGGAAGTCAGTTTGATGGTCCGGTAACCGTGGGATCAGCTGAAGATACTAAGTCAACAATGAACAGAAGCTGGTCAATGGATTATGGCAGGTTTAAGTTATTTGATGGAGGAATTCTTTCTTGCTCGTTGAACTGGAGAGAGGGTTCTAGCAAGTTATCATCCATTCAGACTGATGGTGCCATACAAAGTGATGTTTCATCCTGTAGAGGACCGTTGCTTAATCAGAAGAGCACAAATTTTGAGGCAGAACTGAACCTAGAGATAACTAAATCTGATTCTTTTGATGTTTCTTCCTCACGTCATGTAGAAATTAGCCCTGCATTATTAGATTGGGGGCACAAGCATTTATATTTTCCGTCAGTAGCTTTCTTAACCGTGGCAAATATATGTAATGACAGCATCTTACATGTTTATGAACCATTTAGTAGTGACTCACAGTTCTATCCTTGTAATTTTAGTGAAGCTTTGCTTGGACCAGGTGAATCAACTTCAATATGTTTCGTTTTCTTACCTAGATGGTTGGGCTTGTCCTCAGCTCACCTCATTCTGCAGACAAGCTCTGGTGGTTTCTTGATTCAGGCTAAAGGTTTCGCTATTGAGTCTTCTTATGGAATTCATCCATTATCAGGCCTTGATGTTTATTCTGGAAGTTCTGGTAGGTGGAGCAGGAATTTGTCTTTTTCTAATTCCTTAGATGAAACCCTCTATGTGGAGGAGGTAAGTGCATGGATATCCATTATTGCTGGGCAGACTTCCATTTACACAGAAGCAACTTGTAGTGTTAGAAACTTTCAAGATTCAGAGGTGCTTGATATGCCAGGCATTGAGGATTGGCTGGTTGTAAGGAATAGCCAATTTGGTTCGCCGCTGCTTGGGATGAGGCCCCTTAGGAACTGGGAGATTGGTCCGCACAGAACTGAAACCATCATAGAGGTAGATTTCTCAGTTGAATCAAAGGGAAAAGTTTTTGGTGCATTTTGTATGCAGTTGCTAAGGTCATCACAGGACAATTCTGATACGGTTGTGGTTCCTTTTGAAGCTGAATTTGATGGAAAAGCAGCATCTGAGGTTTCAGGATCTATTTCAGCTTTTTTTGAGGTCTTGTATCCTTCTGATGCTAATGAGGCTGTTGTTGTTATCTCTCTAAGAAACGGCTCTCCTTACCTTTTGAGTGTTGTTAAGATTACCCAACATGCTGATAGTAGGTTTTTGCAGTTCAAATACATGGAAGGGTTGCTACTTTTTCCTGGCAGTGATACACAAGTTGCTGTTGTTACTTGTACTCATATGCATGATTCTCCATCAGATGCACTTAAAATGTATGGGGACTGTAAGTTACTTATCATGACAAATGACTCAACTAGTCCTCAGATTGAAGTTTCTTGCCAGGAAATAATCCAAACTTGTTCAAGAAATTGGAAGGATTATTCAGTTGGGTATAAGCATCACTCAGAAATTGATGATTCTAGCAGAACAGTACCGTTGGGAAGCGGCATGAACTTGCCATCACAGGTCAAGGTTTGTGCATTTTACATACTTGTATGTGACTAGTAAAATCACCAAACATCATAGCAAGATAAAGAAGCTAGGAAATTTAACTATTATTTCCACTAAGTGCTTTATTTTTTTTTTTACAAGTCCGTTGTTTTTGAAGATTTTTTAAAATTATTTTTTATGATCTATTTTATGTCTAACTCCCCGTAATCGCCCATTTTCAAAACCTGTGTTGGTTAGGTATATCTAGTGTGCTATATAAAATGGCAGAATTAGAGGGTGGGTTTTGTTGGGGGGAAACATTATCACATGTTTCAATCAGTAAACTGACATGGATAAGCTGTATTGAATTGAAGTGAAAATTGGATATTCATGTCTGCAACATAATGAACTATATCAGAAATCTTCACTAGTGCTGCATAAATTATTTATAGAGATGCTGCAGCATTTATTTGTTTTTCGAATGTTCGATCATTTATGTCCCTTGTTCATTTATATTTGTTCTTCTCTTGGTGCATCTTTTTTATTTTTAATTTTTTTTTGTTTTTTTGCTTCCCTTCATTTTTTAAATTGATTTATCTCTATATCAGTCCCGACACAAATTCAAGCGCTATTATCTCTTCCAACATTTTGAACTGTTATTTTTTCATCTTACATGTAAAAGTTCCCATTATCCGCAATGAGCAATATGCTTATATCCGAACTTATTAACACTATGATTTCTGCAAATATTTTGAACTGTCATTTTGTTGTTCCTTGCATATAATGTGCCCATTATCCAGAATGACCATTATGCTTGCATCTGAACCTTACCTACGGTGGCAGGCACTAACAAGTGCAGAAGCAGATGAATTTGTGCTTGGAAACTGGAAGTCCCAACGTACTAGAGGTGGCATATCTGTGCTTGATGATCACGAGCTATTGTTCCCAATGGTTCACGTTGGAAGTTATCAATCTAAGTGGATCTCTGTGCACAATCCTAGCGAAGAGCCGGTTGTTATGCAGCTAATTCTGAACTCCGGAGAGATTATTGATGAATGCAAGGGTACAGATGGTCTTGTACAACCTCCTTCATCAGGTGGTTTGGTACATGATGAATCTGCTACCCCAAGTAGGTATGGGTTCTCAATTGCTGAGGGTGCAGTAAGAGAAGCCTATGTTCAACCTTATGCTAGTGCATCTTTTGGACCAATACTGTTTCATCCTTCAACTCGATGCGAGTGGAGGAGTTCAGCCCTGATAAGAAACAATCTGTCTGGTGTCGAGTGGTTGTCCCTGAGGGGTTTTGGAGGTTCACTTTCGTTACTTCTGCATGAAGTGTCTGAGCCTGTTCGGCGTATAGAGTTCAACCTCAGCTTGCCAACTGCTGTTAATGTATCCCCTGTAGATTTCTTTAGTCATATGGAAGGGACCTCTTCTTCCTGTTTGCAGCCGTTGAGGAAAGAGCTGTACGCCAAAAATACGGGGGACTTGCCACTAGAGGTTAGAAGGATCAAAGTGTCTGGAAAAGATTGTGGGTTAGACGGGTTTATGGTTCACGCCTGCAGAGGTTTTGCCATTGAACCAGGAGAGTTATCGAAACTTCTGATATCGTATCAGACTGATTTTTCTGCGACAGTGATACATCGAGATCTTGAGCTGGTCTTGGCTACTGGAATTCTTGTAATACCCATGAAGGCAACCCTTCCTATGCATATGCTCAATGTCTGCAAGAGATCTGTTTTCTGGACGCGTGTTAAAAAATACACTACAGCGATCATTCTAGTGGCAGCCTTAATGCTTCTGGTATTTTGCTTAATATTTCCTCAAGCGCTGGCCTGGGACTCCTCTGATTACATCTGCGAGAGTTGCAAAGATCCCATGGCTACGGCTGTAAGGAGTACAGGAAAATGCTCTCAGGAGTTTAACCTGGGAAGTGGTAACTTTTCTTTGACTAATATGGAAAATTTGATAGACAACAGCACACCGCAGGCATGTCTTGGGAACTACCCTAGCGATCAGGTTAGACTGCCAGACCAAGGACCACAATATGTGAAGTCGGTTTTGGGAAATCATTGGCAATTTTGTGGGACTTCAGATAGCCGGAAAGAGAGAGAATTACCATCATCTTTGCTGTCGCAATCTGTATATGTTGACAATTCGGACATACGAGAAACATCCCCACCTGGAGACCATACAATTGAAACCGAAAAGGAAAAGGGGAAGAAGCGAAGGAAGAAGGGGGCTGGTAACAAACTACCAGGCCTTTTTGAAGTTTCAAGTAGTCAGAGCGGAAGTTCTACACCTTCATGTCCGTCATCCCCGGTCACATCTATGACGCCGAAACAAATGTGGCTGCAAGCTCCTGAGCCAGACCAGCCCATTGAAGATGGGAATCAACAAACTCAAACGGCTAACCAACATCCTCAAAAAGAAACGGCCATAAAAACCGTGTCCAAGGCAAACTTATCAGAGTCCAAGGTTACCAGAGAGCGCAAGCGCGATGACCTGTGTGTTTCCAATCAGGAGCAGCGTTCATCTTCAGTGCCGAGAAAAACATCTACTTGTAAACCTGTTCTCTTGCCTTCAGCCACATTTCCTTCTGCTAGTAAGCCTGCACCAACTCATGTGCTTTTCTCCTCCCCTTTTTTGGCCTCAAGCTCCCCCATTGCTCCGCATGCTCGAGCTCCTGGGTCCAAACTGTGTGACCAGAAAAACAGTAAAGCAGAAGAAAAGGCATCGGTTGGGGATGAGTACACGTATGATATATGGGGTGACCATTTTTCTAGGCTTCATTTGATGGGTAGGTCAAAGAACATGTCCTCTTTCTTCTCCAAGAACCCAGATAATGACTCTGATAGTTTCTTTGTGAAGGGTCCTCAGGCCCTTGTGACCAAGTCTCAACCAAAATCTTTAAGTTTCTGCCAAGAGGATTAATAATAAATTATCAATAACTTATTATATATCTTTCTTCTTCAGCACCTTCTTTTTTTTTTTTTTTTGGGTTTTTTTTGGCATGATTAGGTTCGAGGAAGTATGAACTTGGATTTTAGAAGGGGAAAAAAAAAAAAAGCCGCAATAGGGCAAAAGGAAAATTAATGGGCCTTTGGTATTGTTTTCAAACGTTTTCTCTCATTTTCAAAAACACAAAAAATGAAAATGTTTTCAAAACACTTTCAATCAAAATAAAAATCGTTTCCAAAATTCTTAAAATTTGCTTCGATCTTGAAAACAAAAAAAAAGTTTTCATTTCCATTTTTCCCTCACTCTCTCACACCTTTGTTTTCTCTCTCCTCGATCCAGAACAACGACCCTTGTCACCCCACCCTTGTCAATGAGAGCCCCAACCAAGACCCTCTTCTCGACGCCCTTGCCGCCCTACCCCAAACCCCTCCTCCTAGTGATCTCACTGTCAAACCTCAGGTACTACCCGTTGACCACCCTCCTCTCACCCTGTCTTATTTCTTTGGCAAATCTTCGACGATCGCCATTGACCTGACGATGCCCAACAACTCCCGACACAGCCAGAGAACACGTGATCCTTGTTTGATCTAACCATCAGAGTCCGTGCTTAAGCCAACAAGGTCGCCGGGAAAGAATCACCTCCGGCCTCACCGTCGAACGTACACGTCGATGTCGACAACCTGGGCGGCGACGAACTTTGCCGTGAAAATGAGAACAACGACGTGAGAGAGGGAAGAGAGAAGAGAGGAGAGAGAAAATAATAATAAATGTGGGTTTTTTTTTTTATTGAAAATTAATTAAAAAACACATTATGGAATACAACCGAATACAATTTTAAAAACATTTATTTTCAAATTTTTTCAAAAACACAAACCATTTTGAAAACACAATAGAAGTGATCTTTTCCCCCAAAAGAAAAAAAAAGAGAGAATAGGTTGAATATATATATATATATATATATATATATAGGGCAATTGTTTTTCAATTTTACATGAAGAAGTGTGAAATATATTTCTTCTAATGAGTATAAAGACATATTAATCACAAGTACTTTAGAATAGGATTAAGCAAGCAAGTGTTATATGAAGTATTTTGTTCTTTTTTTTTTATTTGGAGTAAAAGAAGTGGTGTCAAAGAAGAATAATAAGTGTGAAAACACAATAGTGATGTAAAAAAGTGGTACACCACTTAATTTATTTCGTTATTTAGTTGTTGGATTTATTTTTAAATGGCTTGATTTGTGAATTTCGACATTAAAAATTAACATTTTTTATCATAAAACTACTCTTGATTCAAGATTTGATCGTTAAAAATTAATGCGACAACTAAAAGCAACACACTGGTACTTGGAAAAAGAAATTCAAGTGCCAGACCCTAGAATCGTGGTAAAATTACTTGGAAAAAGAAATTCAAGTGCCAGACCCTAGAATCGTGGTAAAATTACTTAATTATCCAAGTAAAAGAAAATTAACATACTAATCCCACCGGTGGTCATGTATTGGTCTAGTCTCTTCTTGCAGCACGCGAAGCAACCAAACATATTCTCAAGAATGACCCGGGTATTCAACACAATTTAAGGCAGACCATTTCCTATATCTGTTGATCTCTCTAGGGACTGGATCAAATAGGAGTGAGAAGAAACATGATTGCCAAAACCTGTGCCACGTGGGGCCCAGTAAAGTGGATCACTGGAATAGAAATATTCCTATCACTGATGTTTTCTTTGAAACTAACCCTGACAAGGTTAATTACCATAACACTCTGGTTTTTGAAGCCTTCCGTTCTCAAGATCACCTCCTTCGCATTGAGGTAACTAGTTTCCAATTCAACGAATTAATCTTACTTTCTTAACAGGGAGTTTTCTCCGCCTGTCATCATAATTAATTAATCATTGTATTTTAATAAAATAGCGTGAGTTAGCTTGTAATTTGTTTAAGAAAGTTCTATTTGGTCAATTTTAGATATGCAAACACTGATCGTTCCTTCGCTCCATATCAAAGAACTACTTATCACTTGTAAGAGTGTAGAGAACGATGCATAGGTCCCTATACTCTTAAGGAATTGTTCAACTACACTAATTCTTCTTTTGGCGCTGAAGAAAGGTCTAACTATTGGAATAGTGGTATCTATTGTCATTTGGTTTAATATATTGTGATCTGTTCATTAGTGAAGTTGGTGAAGGGTACAGAATGAGAGTGATATATTTTAAAAATTCAAAAACTTAATTTGGAAAAATCATATTCTTCCAGATTAGAAACTTTTAAATTTTTAGAACAAGATGTTGGGTTTTGTTCGATTTTGTTATTCAAATAAGCAGCGAAAAATTAAAATTAATTCCCACAAAACCCTCGCAGGATCCATGCAATTCGATTAGATTGATAAAAAAGTTATAAAATCTTATTAGGTTAACAAAAAGGACAAGATTCTGGAAGGGAGAGAGCGGGTTCACTTCGGTGACACCCTAACTCGTGCTTTTAGTATTCGGGATCAGATTCAGACGTTTTTACTTAGAGTAACGCCCTTTGCAGGTATCCACGTGAACAGACTCTCTCAAAAAAGAATTTGTGTGCTAGCACCCTCTTTTTTCGTTTAATGACTCTCTCTAATTTTAGGGTTTTAATGTTTTTCACCTTTTTGAATGAGAGAACTCCTTTTCTCTTCTTAATTTGGCTAGAAACCCTAAAACATATATATATATATATATCTGTTGACTTCGAGATAGAGTCAGATTTTAACTAGGGTAAACTGTAATTCGAATTTGACTTAGAGAATCTAGATAATGTCTGTAATTCGAATATGATTCAGATAATCTAGATAATGTCAGATTCAATGAACCTAGACATATCTAGTACATCGAATCTGGACATTATCAAGTTCATTGAACCTAGACACAGTAAACCCAAAATTCGTTCTTGGTCTGTTCTAAGTATGCGACCCTGTAGGTTCACATAACATTAGTAGTGGGCTTGAAATTCTGTTTCTGGCCCACAAATCATAAGCGGCCTTTAGCAAGACATTATGATTACCCAAGTTATGGGAATGTCAATAATCCGACACATCCTAATCCACAATAAGTATTAAAGTCCTTTTGTCACTAGATACCTTGATTGAATATAAGGCATGATTTATGTCATCCTTATACTATTCAATCATATTATTTCTCAATTTGGAGTAGACTGATATCGATAACCATTATCAATTTCTTCCAGTATGGCCATATATTTTACTTCAATCTAACTTATTAAGGGGCCCATAAATATCTTTCTCATAATAAATGAGGGACAAATTCCTTCTTAATTACTCATATTCCTCACATGGTTCACTTTATATCCAACAACAATCTATTTCATCATCTTGTTAAAGATAATATTAGATTGTGTCAAAATATATAACTTGTCATATAGGAAACCATGGTGATTTCAGGTCAGAGGACTAGAATAATACTATTGTGATGAGAATCACTTATGACAATTATCCATGCAGTATTCTCATAATGGGTCGATCCAATACATCATTTCTCAAATATGTATCTATGAGTTGACTTAGTATCTCATACACATGATCAGTAAAATATAATCATCAGTCAAACTTCATACTAGCTTTTATTCATTATTATCCTAATGATAATGATTGACTAGGGATCATTTAGAATATAATTCAATTGTCACCTAAGAGTTTTACTATCAAGTCACATACTTGATGACCTTGGGCAGAATTAACTATTCATAGAAATAGAATAAAAAAAATAATGAAAATACCTCTTTATTAATAAAATGTAAATATAATGAAGTCAATATGTAGTCATTACATAATTGGCCTAGGGCACATCACTAACACAAAAAACTTAGAGAACAAGTCAACACTGCACATTGTACCTTTCATATGTTGGGCATGCACCATGCATAGTATCGATCCCACCTACATTGTATTATCTAAATTTAATTATTAATTGAATAATCCTAGTATTTAATATTCATAAATTTATTCTTAATTAATTAATTTTGAGTCATATAATTTAGAATTCCATGTTTCTAAATGAATTATTGGAACCAATAATTCTAATTGTTCAAACAATGTTCGCAAAGATTGCAGGAGTTAATGGACCTATAATTTTAAACTCAAATAAAATCAATATATTAATAAAATTTTATAATAATATATTATTCTTTTATTGAATGCAAAGTTACTCCACTAAAAACTTAAAATTGCACTTCTAAAATTACAGATATATATTTGTTCATAAATAGAGTTGTCTACTTAATATAACCATTGTATATAATTACTCTTTCATAAATAATTTATAATTAGAGTTAGATAGAAATTGATCAACCTCTCTTATTATATTTTTATCCTTGAGTACCATTGATTTTTTGATGAATAATTAATTCATGAATTTAATCACGAATTTGAGTGCTCATATTATATAAGCCTTGAATCAATACTGAAGAAAATTACTTATCTACTTCTTGATAAATAAGGAATAGATTCCATCTTATAATATTAACATTCCTAGTTATTTACTTCATTATGCCTCCAAAATACAAGGAATAAAATTAGCAATTTTGAATTTAATATTAAGCAAATCAAAAGACAGAATTTCATAAATAGAAGCCTAATGATAGCTTACAATTAAGAACATTTTATATATAATCGTCGATCGATGTGATCAGAATTTGCTATATCTTAACAAAAATTATACACCTATTCATATCATATTATCTCTCAATCTTATATAATCACATTATATACATTATATTTTTTTAATAACTCATTACATTACTGGCTCATATAAGGTCGTTCCATTCTCAATGGAAAATGCCCAGCACTAGTAACACTCAATTGAAAATTTCATACTTTAATTGAATAATTAAATATGTATTATTGACTATTTTAATTATTATTCTTAGATATTATCTTCCTTCACATAACACTTATATGTAATATTTAAGGTTACATAAATAATTATAGAATTTTAATGATATATTCATAAAGTTTTTAAAATACATAAACACAAATATAATAAATTCAATTTATTTTATTCATAAATAATATCTAATACAAAATATCATATGCTTTAAGGGTATTTACTTTAACACCTTCAAATGAGTTAGGAGTGTTAAGAAGTGCCTACTTTGCCAATATAGTATAGGGTGTTTGGAAGCGTTTTTATTAAAATCATTATAGCGTGTGAGAACTTTACACTATAACTTACTTTTTCTCTTCATAATAGTACGTGAAAGCTTTATATTATAGTAATTAAAAATTTTAGTTAAAATTAAGAATGTCAAACATATAATAAATAACACAAACTTTTACATTTGGATGCCTTTAGTGACAACGGGAAATTTAAAGTACGTAAAATTTTAATTTCATATTTACTCTCACGTTGACTAAAAAATTAAAAACTGAATAAATAGAAGAAAAAAGAAGAAGCCACCAAAGTCTGAAAATAAAGCGTCATGCCACGTTTTTCTTGGAAAAAAAAACATTAAAAGGTGGTTGAGGTTGAAAAGGCTTCACATAAAGGGCTGATTGCAGTGCCAAGTCCCACCCAAACAAGATCGGTGACATGTTCTCGGGGCCCACGCCATTAATTCTACGATTCTCCCAACGCGGCTACGTTAGACCCGGGCGAGCACGATGGAGAGGGTGGACCTCCGACTTCTTAAACCTTTTATATATATATATATATATATATATATAGTGTCAATGAAATATTCCATCCCATCGCTCAAAAATTATGTTTGGTACTTTTTAAAGTCACATGCCTTCTTTTATTTAATTTTTCTTAATAATTTTAATATACATTCTGTCTTTCCATTAATTTTTTCAGTTCCCCTCTTGCGAGTGAGAACCCAATGGGGTTATTTAGAATTATTCATATTTTTTACACAATCTAATGATCAACCACCGATCAATTCAGAAATTAGAAAAATAAAAATAAAAATAAAAAAAAGATTAACCATCTCTCTCTCTGATTTTCTCATCCTTCTTTGTTTAAGCAGTCACCACTGTATCCCATGGCTAACGATATCCTCTTCTTAAAACACTCTAATTAGTCTTGGACCGCCAAAGGTATCTCGTTGCTGAACTTCTTTTGTTGCCCGTTCGATTTGATTGTGCTTTTGGAAAATCAGGGGTTTCGATTTCCTTTTTTGTGGATTTGTTACATTTGGAGCTAATGTGAGGTTGAGAAATTGGTTCATTCATTTTCTATTGTAAATCTCACTACGTGTAGCTACACCCTAACTTTATCAAATTATAGCTTGTTTGGAAGGGTTGTTCAAATATTGCGGTTTTAATCTTAAATAGTATAAAGTTCTCAAATACTACACTATAATATAAAACAAGGTTACAATATAAAGCTCTCACATGTTACAATATACAATTTAAACTTTATGGTTCTAACTCTTCTTCCAAACATTTTAAATATCGACTCCATGCTTATATCTGCCTTCTTTCTCTCCTTTCTCATCTACCTTTTTTGTCTACTTCCTTCCTAGTGTAGTCTTCTTCAGCGCTATTAAAGTAAAGACAACCAATGTTTTTGACCATATCCTTAATTACTCTTAATAACTAAATAAAAATATAGTATAAGGGGGCATATGCTTACTTCAACCTATTTATTTTTTTTCTTCTTGTTTTGTGTTTATGCCTGCTTTATTTTCTATTTTTTTTATCCACATGCTTGTTGCTTTTTTTGGATGTATATTTTCCCAAACCCCTTCTTTTATTTGTTATACAATATTTCTTTTATCTTTTTTTTTTTGTTCGCATCCGTTTTATTAAATTGTTTTTCATTTTTGATTTGTTCTTGTTAAAATAATTTTCTTAATAGCCCTTTTAAGTGTTAAAATAATTTTCTTAATAGCCCTTTTAAGTATTTTTCTTACAGTTATTGTCCACTAATTAAAATATTTTTCCTCAAAACGTGAACACGTAAATATCTTTTCACTTTTTCTATGCATCACCAAGTAGTTTTCCACCTCTTAATCCAATCAATTTGTTTCATCTATGGTTTTGGCACAAGGAAAAATGGTTCATCCTTTGTATTTATATCTATACTTAAGATTTTGAAGTTTTGGCAGAAAATTCGCCAATTTTTTTGTAATTTGAAGATCCTGAAATAACTTTTAGTGTAAAGAAATTTCTTTGATGTTTATCGAAATTTTTCAAAAAAATTGAGAAGTATTTTTACACCCAAAGAATGTTTTGGGACTTTAGAAATCAGAAATTTGAGAAATGTAAAAGAAATACTTGTTTAGAGACTAAATTTTTGAGAAAATTTTAGTTAATATCAAAATATGAATCAATAAAACTATAGATTTTTTAGAGATTATAGTGTGTTGTGTAATGCCTCAACCCCTATGGGGTCCACCTTGTGGGACCTCTGGCATAGTCGAGCCTTATGCTTGTTACTCATACATATTGTCCCCTCTAGACACCCAGTGGCCTGTAGAGATTTCTTCATGCCCCCAATATTTGAACCTAAAACCTTTCTTTTTATAAGATTCTTAAGTCAAATGTTAATACCAGTGAGTTACTAAGTGCTCAAAGGGGACAGTACATAAAATTACGAATATAAGACCTGACTATGCCGAGGATCCCACATGGGGGTTTAAGCGTTACATCTTGAATTTGCAAAACTTCAATTTATATCACATTTTCAATTTAAAACTAATATTCATAATTTTTAAATTTTTTATATTTTCTACTGATATCGATTTTTTTTTAAATTTCTTTGTATTTAGAGTACTGATAAATTTTATAGATACTGATACTTTCATCTTTGATTGGAAGTTGACAATGGCATGTGTGTTTGTGGCTGCAAGTTCCATGTTTAAGAATACAAGAAACAAGGACACGTGTTCTTTGCACGTGCCATATCAGTTCTTAAAATTTATAAGGTGTTTGGAAGAGTAATTAAAACCAATGGTTTAAATTAGAAATAGTGTAAAGTTGTCACATATTATAGTAAAAAGTTACAATATAAAACTCTCACATGTTATAGTTCTCAAACTTAAATTAATGATTTAAACGACTCTTCTAAATACCCTATTAGCTATCATATCTATACACCAATATTTTCTTAAAAGAAAAAATTTTATATACGACCAACAAACGTTGATATGGATTTGATTTTTCTCGGACTGTCAGCGGTATGGATCACTTGATTTATTAACATTTCCTTGATTTCTTTTTCTTTTCGGAAATATTGGTATCATATTGTCTAGTGGTTGCAATTAAGTAAAAAAGTGTTTGGCATTTCAGTGTCAGCCCGTTAATTATAACTGGAAGTAGTATAATACTTTTGATAGCTATAATAAAAAATAAAAAATTATTATAATATAAAATTTTTATATACGATCATTTTACACTTGTCTCTAATTTATACAATATATAGTTCAAAGTTTGTGGTTTCAATTATTCTTTCAAATATCTTAAATATTGTCTCCTTCTGATAGCTACCTTCCTTCTCTCCTTCCTTATCTACCTTCTTTGTCTACTTCCTTACTATTGTGTAGTCTTCTTCAGCACTATTAATGCAGAAACAACCAGCCATTTTTTTTTTACCATATCCTTTACTCTTAATAACTGTATAAAAAGATCGTATAACTGGGCATATACATATTACTTCAACCTGTTTACTTTTTTTTTTTCTTTTTGCTCTCTGTTTTTGCCTGCTTTATTATTTTTTTATCCACATGCTTGTCGCCTTTATTAAGATATATATACATATATTGTTTAAACATATGCTTTTATTTGTTATATATTATTTCTTTCATCCTTTTTACATCCACTTTATTAAATTGTTTTTCCATTTCTAATTTGTCCTTACAAAATATCCCTTTTAAATATTTTCCTTATGGTTATTATTCATTAATTAAAATACCATCCCCACAGTTGTGCCCAAGTAAATATATTTTCACCTTTTCCATGCATTCTTACCCCCGATGAATCCATTTCGTTGTAATTTGGGCACAAAGACCAAACGTCTCATCCCTTTTTTATTTTAATTTTTTTATTTTTCTTCTAGCTTTTAATTTATTGTCTGCCCTTGTTTTATTCACATCTCTTGGTCCTTCATTCTTGTAATTTACTATGTCGAATTAATTTCTCGCACATCTATCCTGCTCAAAGATTTTTCGCACACACACATATTCAAACAAAAGCAAATATTTTGATTGAAAATAAATTTCTATCCATTTTTTACTTTAATTTTAAATCTTGTGCTCTAAAATTTATCTTATTCAACTTTTTTCCCGTGACCTATTCTTATTAAAATGACTTGTCTCAAATATGTGATTGCCGAACATTTTTCTTTGTAGTTAATTTTTTCCCTATGGTCCGGTCCCTGTAGGTATTTTTTTCCTAATTATCCAATTGAAAAATTTATTCGTCAATTTGTCACCACCTAAACATTTTTCCCTTATCTCTCTCAAATAATTTTTTAATATGTACCCTATAAATAATTTATAGTATCATTTGCTCAATTATTATTATTTTTTAAATTTGCTTGCTTAATATTTTTTAATGCTAAAAATAATGGAATGAGAATGTTAGAAGAATCAAAACAAACAAAGCAGAGGCATGTATAGAGTTGAGAAACGGCGAAAAAAGGAAACTTGGTTTGGAATTATTTATAGCCAGAAATACGAAGTTGCGAGTACCCGGAGAAGTGCTGAGAGTCAAGTCAATCAGGTCCACTTTTGAAGTACTTATTGGATCCATTTGATTTGATGCATTGAATAGGATCATTTTAAAGGATTAGATTGCAAAAGATATGATAAAATTTTAGCTAATTTAATTCATGTTTGGTGTTATATTATTTAAATAGAGGCCTTTTTGTAAATTTTTTTAAAAAATTTAGGTCAAATTGTAATTTTTTAAAATTAAAGGGGTAAAAATATCGTTATCAAAAATTATTTTTTCACATAAAAATTACATTTTTGATCCCTTATTTTTTTAAAAAAATATAACTTGACCTCAAAATTTTATAAATTTTTGCAATTAGTTCCTTAAAGATTTCTACAATATATAAAGGCTATGCTTAATTCCATGCTTTAGCAAGGGATTGCATAATCCTCTTCCAAAAGGATTCAAGCATGGATTAGATAAGAGTTTATCTAATCCAATCTTTTAAAGTTTTTCACCAAACAAAATATTAAGATTTTATCCCATCTAATCCTCCTTAATCCTACGCGTCAAACATGCCCAAAACGAATATATTCTAGATCAAAACTCTTTCCCAAATCTTCTGTGAGACAACCAATTTCTTTTGTTAATTCCATACACTCAGTGTATGCACCATCATAAACAGTCGGGGGTAGAGTTAGAAATTTTTTTAGTGATACATTATGAAAAAGAATTAGAAATAAAAGTAAGGATATAATTATTTCAATTATCGAATAGGGAAAAAATTATATATGTATTTTTTTAATATAAAATGAAAGTAAACCCCTCACAATTGAACGCGGCTCTGTTACTGTGATCGGTAATATTGTATCTACTTTAGCTGGTGAGAGCTTAGTTAAGAGCAATGATGAATACATCCTCCATAAGTAAGAGCATTCACTCAACATGAAAGGTAACAGACTTTCTTTTACCCACACTGTGTCTTTCCTTTAAGTCTTCTTGATCAGCCATATGACTTAAACGTCTTGGCAAACACAACACCAATGTCCCCTTACTTCGAGGTGTTCTCTACTCTTGCAAGCTCGAGCATAACAAATTGTCACAAGGCAGGACCAGGGGTCCGACCACTGTACTGCATGTTATGTTGAGTCGTTGGAGGGCATCAACACACGCGTTCAACCAGTAGATAAAAAGGTGGAAATAATAGAGTAATAACAACGCTCTATACCCTCATTTGGAAGCTAGCAACTGCAGTAGCGTGGCATGACCACCTCATTCCTTTAAAGTAAAATTTGTTTTGACAGAAAGCAAAACGATATGTATCGGAAGCATGGAAAAAAATTTCTCCCCTATTTTTGAAAATTTTACCAAAATTTTTATAATTTGAAAGTCCCAAAATATGTTTTAGATATAAAGGAATTTCTTCGATATTTACCAAAATATTTCAAAAAAATTGAGAGAAGTATTTTTACACCTGAAGGACGTTTTGGGACTTTAAAATTCTGAAATTTTAGCAGAAATTGCTCTAATATTTTTTATAATGTGAAGGTACCGAAACATTTTAGGTGTAAAGGAATTTACATGATATTTATTGAAAATTTTCCAAAAAAAATTAAGAGAAGTATTTTTAGACCCAAACAATGTTTTGGGACTTTAAAAATTCTAAAATTTCAATAATTTCAGAAATATCCATGAAATATTTGTTCAAAAACTAAAAATTTTAGAAAATATTGATTAATATCAATATAAATCAATAAAATTATTGATTTTTTAGAGGTTGTAATGTCTTGAAATAGAACTTCAGTTTATGTCATATTTTTAATTTAAAACAAATATTTATAATATCTATATTTTTTTAATATTTTCATTGATATCGATATTTTCTCTTAATTTTTTTAAAATTTAGAATATTAATATCTCTACCGATATTGATATTTTCTATTTTTTTTTTAAATTTAAAGTATTGGTATTGCTATTGATATCGATATTTTCATCATTATTTGAAAGGTCACAATGGTATGTTTGTTTGTGACTAAAGTTCCATGCAATACAAGAAACAAGGTCATGCATTCTTTGCACGTGCCATGTCAGTTCTAAAAATTTATTGCCGGTTTAGAAGAAATGTTAGAATCAACTGTTTTGATTTAAGAATTTTAGCATATGAGAGTTTTACTCTGTAGCTTTTTACAATAACATATAAGAGTTTTAAATTGTTCACGATTGTAACTAATTGTAAAAATTGCTTTTTTAAACGGCCCATAAGCTGCCATATTTAAAATTTTGGATGTGACCAACAAAGGTTGAAATGGATTTGATTGTTCTCGGAATCGTCGATGTAAACAAAATGCATTATTTGGTGTGTCGTCGTTGTTGACCTATAAATTACTCGTGCTTATGGATCACTTGATTTATTAACATTTCCTTGATTTCTTCTTATTTTCGAAACTATAGGGATTATATAGTCTTGCAATTAGATTAGGTCTCGTGATCATTTCACACTTGTGTCTAGTCTTGTCAATATATGGTTAACTTTTCTTTTCAACATCTTAAATATTGTCTCCTTTCTTACTTTCTTTCTTTCTTTCTTTTTTTTTTTTTTTGGTCTCCTTCCTTATATCTCCGTTCTCTGTCTC
>CAMOHE010025003.1:1145-36232 GCA_946598075.1 Artocarpus hirsutus
AAAGGTTTAGACCGATAGTCTCAGACTATTGTTTGCTTATCATACATTTAACAAATATGAATGTAAAGAGGACAATATTTGGTATATAAATAATAAATTCTTTATTGATAAAAATGTCTCCAAAAACTCATTACATTTTGACTCCATTAGGGCATACATGTCTAACAAATTGTAATTCAAATATGATTCGTAGAATCTAGATAATATCAGATTCAATAAACCTAGACATATCTAGTACATCGAATTTTGACATTATCACGTTCATTGAACCTAGACACAGTAAACCCAAAATTCATTTTTGGTCTGTTCTAAGTGTATGACCCTGAAGGTTCACATAACGTTGGCAGTGGGCTTGAAATTTTTTTTCTGGCCCACAAATCATAAGCAGCCTCTAGTAAGACATTATGATTACCCAAGTTATGTTAATGTCAACAATCCGACATAACCTAATCCACAATAAATATTAAAGTCCTTTTGTCACTAGATACCTTGATTAAACATAAGGCATGGTTTATGTCATCCTTATACTATTCAATCATATTATTTCTCAATCTTAAGTAGACTGATATTGATAACCCTTATCAATTCATTCTAGTATGGCCATATATTTTTCTTCAGTCTAACTTATTGAGGGGCCTATAGATATCTTTCTCATAATAAATGAGAGACAAATTCCTTCTTAATCACTCACATTCCTCACATGATTCACTCTATATTTAACAACAATCTATTCTATCATCCTGCTAAAGATAATATTAGAATGTGTCAAAATATAGAACTTGTCATGTAGGAAACAATGGTGATTTTAGGTCATAGACTAGGATAATACTATTGTAATGAGAATCACTTATGACAATTATCCATGCAATATTCTCATAGCGGCTCGATCCAATACATTATTTCTTAAATATGTATCTATGAGTTGACTTAGTATCTCATACACATGATTAGTAAAACATAATCATCAATCAAACTTCATACTAGTCTTCATTCATTATTATCCCAACAATGATGACCAACTAGGGATAATTTAGAATAGAATTCAATTTTCACCTAAGAGTTTTACTATCAAGTCACATACTTGATGACCTTTGGCAGAATTAACTATTCATGAATTAGAATAAAAAACAATAATGAAAATGCCTCTTTATTAATAAATGCAAATTTAACAAAGTCAAAATGTGGTCATTACATTATTAGCCTAGGGCACATCACTAACAGTCCATATACAAAGGTCATAGGATAAGGGAACACAGCTAACTAGTAAGTTTATGTTTATAGTGCATATCAATATATATTGTGTTTACATTAAATTCATCCATGTATTGGCCATTTGTTGTGATTATATGTGAGAAAGGTTGTTTCAGATTGTAGGGAAATATGGTTAGAACTAGAAGTCAGGCTGACTGTGTTAGGGAGCATATTACTTTAGGAGAACAAGTAGTAGAGATGCCCGTGTTGATAGGCTTGCTGATTTGATGGAGACATTTTTGGAATAACAAGCTAAGATACAAGCTGTACTTGCTTCACCTCCACCACTACCACCTCCACCTCCTCCTCCTCTTTCCTTACTTGGACCAGCAGTAGACACTATAGGTGAGTGTTTTCTAAAATATAAGCCACCAATGTTTGAGGATACTAGAGATTCTAAAACTACAGAGAACTAGATGCACACCATGGAGAGATTGTTTGATTATGCCAGGATACAAGATACTGATAAGCTGTATTGTGTTGTTGTGATGTTGAGGGAGGATGCCAGTTATTAGCGGAATAGTTTGATAGTCATGCATGACATCAACACTATGCTTGGGAAATTTTTAGGGATTTGCTAGAGGAGAATTTTATGACATCTAACACCAAAGATGAAAAGAGAAGAGAGTTTGCCAATCTCAAACAAGGCACGATGACAGTGGCCAAGTATCTGAGAAAATTTGATGAGCTCTCACATTATGCCACCTATCTGAATAATAATGAGCAGCAAAAGATTGATTAGTTTCTTAATGGGCTAAATCCTATGACATGTAAAGATATGGAAGTGGCTAATCTTGAGGGAGCAAAATTTACAAAAGTGGCTAATAAAGCACTAAGTGTGGATAAATCTGAAAAAGAAAGGGGTTGAGGCCTGCAGAAAAGCAAGAGAGAAAGAAGACAGATTTAGAGGCAATTAGGGTAGACAATTCCAATTTAGGAATTAGGAAACTAGGGGCGAAGGACAGCAACAACAACAGCAAGGTCCACCATGGGCTAGAAATGACCAAAAATGACAGGGTAATTAGAACCAAAGGTCATTGGACCAAAGCAAGAGAAGTAAAGGTCCAAAACAGTAGATCCAAGTGACCTCATCTAGTGAAGTTAGGAGGGCAGAGTGCCCCAAATGTGGGAAGTTTAATCATGGAAAGTGTAGACAGGGGTTATGTTATACTTGTAGTAAGCCAGGACATTATGCTATGGATTGTTTTTCAGCCTCTGGTGATCAGTAAAAGAAAGCCACTGCTAGGGTTTTTGCCTTTACATGGAATGAGGCAGCTACATGTCCATCAGTTGTCACAAGTGAGATGCTTATTCATGGAATCATTGCATGTGCATTAATAGATTCAGGTGCCACTCATTATTTTGCATCTAAAGAGTATGTGAGAAGACTGGGTAGACAAGTAGATAGGTTAGAGATGCAATATAATGTGACATTACCATCTGGGAAGATTATACAATCAAATCAGCTATTATGAGCTTGTCCATTGGTAATTGATAGAAGAGAATTATTTGTGGATTTAGTGGTACTAAATATGACAGATTATGAGGTAATCTTAGGAATGGATTGGTTAACAAAGTATAACACATGCATTGATTGTAAAAGGAAGATTGTAGTACTTAAACCTTCAGAAGATGAAGAGTTTTCATTTACTAGCATCGTTGGTGGATTGAGAACTTTAGTGATATTAGCTTTGAGAGCCAAAAGACTGCTAGATAGTGGATGTTTAGGGTTTCTAGCTAGTGTTATGGACATACAGGCAAAGTAGGCAGTGAGAGTAAAAGATGTCCTAATTGTGAATGAGTTTCCAAAGGTATTCCTAAAAGATCTTCGAGGGTTGCCATCGAGCAGAGAGCTTGAATTCAAGATTGAGTTAATACCTAGTACAGCTCTCATATCCAAGACACCCTACAGGATGGCACTAGTTTAAGTAAAAGAACTGAACGTTCAGCTATAGGTGTTGTTGGATAAAAGACTTATTTGACCAAGTTTTTCTTCAAAGGGTGCACCGGTATTATTTATGAAGATGAAGGATGGGACAATGAGGCTGTGTATTGATTATTGAGAATTGAATTAGGTGACAGTGAAGAATAAGTATCCTTTGCCTTGGATCAATGATTTATTTGAACAATTACAAGGAGCCACTATGTTTTCTAAGATTCATCTATGGTCAGGGTACCACCAGTTAAGGATTAAAGAGGATGACATTCGAAAGACTGCCTTTCGGACAAGGTATGGACATTTTGAATCCTTAGT
This sequence comes from Artocarpus hirsutus, assembly GCA_946598075.1. Taxonomy (NCBI): domain Eukaryota; kingdom Viridiplantae; phylum Streptophyta; class Magnoliopsida; order Rosales; family Moraceae; genus Artocarpus; species Artocarpus hirsutus. The sequence continues at coordinate 4,651 of CAMOHE010025003.1, forward strand.
TATGCCATTTGGGGACCAATGCTCCAACAGTATTTATAGATTTGATTAACAGGGTATTTAAGGATTTCTTGAAAAATTTTGTGATGGTCTTCATTGATGATATCCTTATCTACTCTCACTCAACAGAGGAGCATGCGGAGCATCTATTGATTATTCTAAGGACTCTTAAGGAAAAATAGTTATACACCACATTTAAAATATGTGAGTTTTGGTTAGAAAGTGTGGCATTTCTTGGCCATGTGGTATCAAAAGATGGGATTTCAATAGATCCTAGTAAGATTGAGGTGGTGACTAATTGGCCTAGATCAAGTAATCCTTTAGAGATTTGTAGCTTTTTGGGTATGGAAGGGTACTACAGGAGATTTGTTGAGGGATTTTCAAAGATTGCCACTCCTTTTACTCAGTTGACAAAGAAAAATGAGCAGTTTAAGTGGTTGGGTGCACGTGAGCATAGCTTTTATGAGTTAAAGGATAGGTTAATTACGACTCCAATTCTTACTATTCCTATTAGTGATAAAGGATTTATGGTATATAGCAATGCCTCTAGGAATGGATTAGGATATGTATTGATGCAAGATGGGAAAGTTCTACTTATGCTTCTAGCCAGTTGAAAGATTATGAAAAAGAATTACTAAGCCATGATTTGGAGCTTGCAGTCGTAGTGTTTGCCTTAAAGATATGGAGACATTACTTATATGTGGAAAGGTGTGAGATTTATAAAGACCATAAGAGTTTAAAGTATCTCTTCACCTAGAAGGAATTGAATAAGAAGCAAAGACGATGGTTAGAGTTGATTAAGGATTATAACTGCATTATCAACTATCACCCTGGTAAAGCTAATATGATGGCAGGTGCTTTAAGTCGATAGTCCTTAGAGTGTATGTCAGCTATATTATTAATTCAGATGCCAATTGCTAGAGAGATTTGTAGAAATTGGAATTAGAGATAATACCGCATGGTTAATTAAGAGGTTATCTACAATGACATTTCAACCCACACTATTAGAAAGGATTAAGCAGAGACAGAGTTCAGATCCTTTCCTTTCTCGTATAAGGAAAAAGTTGAAGTTGGGAAAAGTAAGAGTTTTTAAATTTCCAATGATGGAGTGCTTAGACTTGGAAATAACCTTTGTCTTTCAGATGATGGAGATCTTCAAAAAGAGATAATGGAAGAAGCTCATAACACTCCTTATTTGATACATCCTAGTACAAGTAAGATGTAAAAGGATTTGAAGGCTTTTTATTGGTGGTCAAAGATGAAAAGAGATGTGGTAAAGCTTGTGGGAAAATGTCTTACATGCCAACAAGTCAAAGGTGAACATCAGAGACCAGTAGGTAAATTGCAGCCTTTAGAGATTCCATAGTGGAAATGGGAGAATATTGCAATGGATTTTGTCATTGGGTTACCTAGAACAAGGAGTGGTTTTGATTCAATTTGTGTGATCAATGATAGATTAAAAAAGTTAACCTATTTTCTTTCAATTCACGCTAATTACTCTATGAATCAGTATAATTAATTATATGTGAAGGAGATTCTAAGATTGCATGGAGTACCAGTGACCATTGTTTCAGATAAGGATTCTTAGTTTACTTCCATTTTTTTGGAAGAGTTTGTATAGAGCTATAGGGACTAAGTTAATATTCAGTGCAGCATTCCATCCCTAGACTATTGGTTAATTAGATAGAAGTATTTAGATTTTGATGGACATCCTGAGGGCCTGTGTTCTTGATTTTCAAAAGTCTTGGGATGAGTATCTTCCTTTAGCTGAGTTTGTGTACAATAATAGCTATCAAGCAACTATTGGTGTGGCACCTGATGAGGCTTTATATGGTAGAAAATGTAGGTCTCCAGTTCTTTGGAATTATAGGGGTAAGAAGAAGTATCTTGGTCCTAATTGGGTGCAAGAAACTACGAAGGCAATTCAAAAGATTTGCAAAAGAATGTTAACTACTAAAAGTAAATAAACGAGTTCTGCAGATGCCAAGAAAAGAGATGTGAATTTTGCTATAAGAGAGATGGTCTTGTTAAATATTGCACCAATAAAAGGAGTAAAAGATTTGGGAAAAAGGGAAAATTGAGTCTCAAGTACATTCATCCCTGTCATATAGTGGAAAGAGTTAGAAAGGTAGCATACAGATTGGCTTTACCATCATCACTTAGTGGTGTACATGATGTCTTCCAAGTGTCCCTATTGAGAAAGTATGTGCCAAGTCCTTCACATGTCCTAAAATAACAAGATGTAGAGCTTAAAGAGGACTTGACTTATGAAGAAAAACCTATTCAGATTTTGGACAGAAAAGACAAAGATTTGAGAAACAAAATGATATCCTTAGTCTAGGTCCTATGCAAGAGTCATTCAGTAGAAGAAGCAACATGGGAATTGGAGGATGAAAAAGAACAAAGTATCTAGACCTATTTGGTAAGTGAAATTTTGAGGATGAAATTTGTATAAGGATAGTAGAGTTGTGATGTCTAGAATTCTCACATACTTATTGAAAAGTGCATTGCAAGATTTTATGATGGTATGCATATGGTTTGTATGTCGATTATTCATTTAAACTGCATCATCATATTGTTAGTGCACATTATATACTATATTATGTATAATGTATTGTAGTATGACAAGTTTTTTAAAGGCAGATCTGGTAAGTGTTATGATGGAAAGGAAGTTGTAATAATGATGTTCATGGATTACAATGGATTTAATAGATAAAGGAGCTCAATTATAGTTACAAGTTACAAAATTGGGGGAAAACGGTCACTTTTGACCAAAATGGAGAGTTTTAGTATAAGTTTTGTTAACAAAAAGGATCCATTAATGATGTGAGATCTCTTATAATGATGATGTATAGCTATGAAAACAATAATGAGCGGAGAGCATGTTTTTTATGCAAGTTTCTTGGTTAGAATGCTCTAGAAAACCCTAAATTACAAAATTTTTGATGTTTGGATTTCTGAGTCATGATTAGAGTATTTGTCAGATTATTAGTGGCTTGAGAATTTATTATTCCATGTTTGATAAGTTATCAAAAAGTTATAGAGGAATAGGTAAAGTTTTGATAACAAACTATTAAGAATTCTAAGATGGAATTATAATGTATCGAAATTTCGGTGTGAGCGTATGCACAAAATTTAGTATGAAAAATGATTAGCCATGACCAAATTTGTACTTGAGCTTTGCATGAACCTTTAACACCTCATTAAGGGGGTGAGTATGCTGAGCTAAGGACATTAAGCTAGCCAAGGTGAAGCCACTTCATTTTGAAGTAATTTAAGGTGTGCTCTTGGTTGTTTAAAAAGCATAAAAGCAATTTGGTGCCTTTTTTTAGACCTAAAAACTCTAAGTTTGACTCTCCAAGCTCTAAAACTTCATTTCCCTATCTATGTTTTGAGAGAAAAGGAAAATTTCTTAGTGTTTTGTCAAGTTTTGGGTACCAAATCGCAAGAAAAACCTAATTGGGTCAAGTTAAGGGGTTGTTTTAGTTTATAGGATGTTTGGTGTTAGTTCAAGCGTTTTTACTTTTAGTATTTTTGAGATATTTGAATCTAATAACCTTTGATATTTCAAGAACATCCCCACAAAAGGGTTTAAGTAAATTCAATTGGGAAGTGGTGGTTTTAAGATCCCTTTTGGTGGCTATCTAGAATCAGGTAAATTTTCAAAGTGCTTCAGGTTTTATCTTTGTTTCCTAGACTAGAAGGATCCTTCGAAGTTGATATTTTGCAGATATGTTCATTTATATGTTATTTAAATCTTCCTAAAACAGTTTTAGCAAATTCAGTTTGGTTTGTGAGTTATAGGCTTAAAACTAAACCTAGTTTTGGAGATGTATTAATGTTGTGGTTTGTGATGGTTTTGATATTTTGTGACTTTAAAATTTATTCACAACTTGGAAATAGGTGTTTCAAGGTAATTAAGCTTTGAGAAGTCTTAAAATATAGGGGAAACCATGGCAAAATTTTTAGAATAAGGCTTTAATCATTTTAGACCAAAACGAACCCAAGAGAGGTTGAAATGGTTTCATTGAAGCTAGCTAGCCATGCTAGGCCAACAACCTGTGCACAAATCCTGCAAATAGGGCCTGTGTGTAGCCTGTGTGTGTAGCCCATGTGCATGGGTAGGGCTGCCTCGACCAGCCCTCAGCCAGACTAGGCCAAATGGCCTAGTTAAGTGTTTTTGGGGCCCCAGAGTCCCTTTTTGATGCTGTTTGAATTGTTTAAGATTTAAAAGCAACTATTCTCATTAATATTACCTAAAATAAATATTTAAAATAGGAAAATGAGCCCCTTAATGTTTGATTATTAGTTATTTCTAGATTGGTGGTAATGTAAGTAGAAATTTTCAATCTTTCAGAGGTGTGAAGTACCAGACCCTATGAGAGCTTAATTGACAGTCTCATTGTGCAAAGTAAGTAGAATTTCAATTGTATTACCATAATTGTTGTATATTTAATGTTGTGAATAGATATGTGAAAGTTATGTGCATTACACTACATGTTTTGATTTCAAATATATGCCAACATGTAAAGAATTATGAAAAATGTCAAATTCATTATACTGGTGAGCTGTGACAGGACTCTAATTGTCTGGGATGCAATGATGTGAAACTTTAAAGCATCAGGGATGCAACAATTAGGCATCTAGGATGCCATGTGAAAGTTTAAGCATCAAGGACGTAATGATCAGGCATCTAGGATGCCATGTGAGATGTTAAGCATTTAGGACGCCAATGATTTAAGCATCTAGGATGTTATACTTCTCCTCCAAGAAACACTAAATAGTGTGCATACTATGTTAAGAGTATGAAAGATACAGTGCAGAGTAAATGTAATGACAGAAGGATAAAGTGAAAAGTTAAATAGTAAACATATACTAATTGAGCTTATTCATTCAAATACTACACATGCTTGCATAATTCTACTTACTAGGCATTAGCTCACTCATTTTTATGGTGATGTAGATGAAGGCGCATCCTAGGACTAACTAAGGACTACGTGCTTAGCTAGTGAACTCTCGATGCTCAAGGCTAATGTGTATGGACTAGTGACTTGTTATTTTGTGGTCTTATTGTATATACATTTTAGCAAGCCAGTGGGATTTTATATGGTACACAGCTGAGCCTATTTTGAGAGATGTGTTATATTGTATATATTTGGCCAGCCAATTGGGATGTATTACATATGTTCTGATATCCTCACTAGTTAAACTTTTTAAAGAAGTTCAAATTTGCCTATATTTTTGTACTTCTCTTGAATGACATATTAAGATTAGCATAAGTAAAAAGGTAAGATGTAACACTACTTAATGTAATTAGATGGGTTTTTTAGGATTATTTTAGGTGGGTGTTGCAGTTTCATCCAATTATCACCTTCGTTATAAAAATACAACTCGTTACACACCCCCATGCTTTGCAAGTCGATCATCATCTTGTCTATATCCTTACTTTTTCCGTCAATGTTTAAAATTATGCCCAACAAGCTATCGCACATGTTCTTCTCGATATGCATGAAATCTAAATTGTGACACAATGACAATGAATTAAGCTTTGTTGGACACCTATTTTTCTTCTTACCCCTATAATTCTCATGTTTACTAGGCAATCTGGGTACAACCTTTTGTAGCTGAGCTAATATTTGCGGAATGAATTTTCGAGATAGAGGAGCTTGTCGATCAATTCTACCATCAAACTTTTTATTATTCCGCATCTTATGAGTAATAAAAAGCCATTATCGATGTGTAACAAAACAAGTTTTGCTCATTATCTGCTTTGATGGCATTGCATTGTTGTTGGGTGGACATGCCAAATTACCTTGACTACTCTAGGCAGATAAACTACTATGAGTAGGGAAGTTATTAATTACCATGAGCAATGTAGCCCATATCCGAAAAGACCTTTTCAAAGCAACATCATGCACAACAATCTCTGCATCCCATAATTCTGTTAACTCATCCACAAGAGGCCTTAAGAACGCATCAATATCTTTCCCAAGAGCATTTGGACTAGGAATCAACAAGGTCAACATCTTGTATGGGTCCTTGGTGCATAACCATGGAGGAAAATTATAAGCAGTCATAACTACTGGCCACATACTATATGAGAGAATCGTGTTCCCAAAAGGATTGAAACCATTAGCAACTAAACCCAATCAAACATTTCTCAAATCACAAGAAAAATTAGGGTATTTTTCATCAAATTCCTTCCACTCATTACCGTCAACTTGATAACACATTAAGTTTTCATCCTTTGATTGCCTGCATAGGTGCCACATCATTTCCTTAGTAGTGTTGCGGGAAGCATACAAATGCTTCAACCGATCCTTCAAAGGAGAATAACGTAGTACTTTCCATGGAACTTGCTTCCCCTTCTTACTCTTCCAACGATTTGTGTTACAAATAGAACATGCTTGTAGATCAACATTTTCCTTCCAAAACAAAGCACAATCATTGCAACACTCTCCATTTTTATGTAATAGATAATGATAAATATTTAACGACATTGAGAATTTTCTTTATGAAATAATGTTACAGACCATTTTATTTTGAGCATGATGACAGGTAGTGGTCACGTGGAATTGATGTACTTAAGGTGTTCACGTCATTTATACTACATACATGGTAGATATTTAATGTTTTAATTGTGTGTAATGTTGTAAGTGACACTTCGGTAGGTCGAATTATTATTTTTAATGGCATATTGATGGATTTAATCAGCAGGCCAAATTCCGCAACTTCAGCAGGCCAAACTGAGCCGTTGGTAGGCCAAAGACTATTGACTAGAAATCAGCAGATACTTTCCAAAATTGTGGCATTGATGATTATTATGATTGGATGAAATATTTTGTATGATTGGTATAAACTTGGTCTATTTCATTATTTTATGAGATGGAATATTTGACTTTTTATGATGATTGGATAATTGAAAAGGTTTCTAGTTTTTGGCAATTTAAAATTGGGTAAGTGAAGCAAATTATTTGAGTTTCCCTTTATTTTCTCCATTTTCATGTGTATGCATTCTTGATTTATAAAATATGTATATATATGTATGGATCCTGGAAATATGCTTATCAAATTATCTCTTTAATTTAAATAGTTTATCTTAAATAATGATAACAAGGATGAAAGTAATGACAACTGTAATGTTCGTTAGGGGACGTTATAGGCTTTGGTATTAGAGCAAATTTTTGTTTTCAATTCACATCACCACACGTCAGTTCAAGTCCTCCAATTAAGTATATTTTAAGTTAATTGTTATGGATGTAAGTTTGATGATAAGTATAAGATTTAGTTTTATGATGATAAATGCCCTTGTGCATAATTTAGTAGTGAAATCCTGTCTCATAAGTTGGAAGATTATTCTTAAATTCCTAATTCTTTTAGGAAGTCAAAGATGCAAGGCCATAGAAGAATTCAAACTTGTGCTCAAGCTACTGCTGCTAATGACAACCAAACCAATGAAAGACTAATGACGATGACTGCCGACCTACAAAGGCAACTCCAAGATCAAAGGAGAGAAATCGAGGAACTTAGAGCCAATAGCCAAGGAGGTGAAAGACAAGACGAGAACATGCCTCCTCCTCCTCCTCCTCCTCCTCCTCGGCTACAAGGAGAGAAAGTCCCAGCTTTTGTTCCATAACCAAGACCCACCTACCAAGAATCGTTACTAGTCAGATGGAAGAGGGTTAAGCCAATAGACTTTGAAGGTTCGAAGGATCCGCTAGTCACATAAGGATGGTTGAAGACAATTGAGGCCACTTTGAAGCTCATGGGTTTCACAAATAATGAAAAGGTTCTCTATGCCTCATACTACCTCACCATGGAGGCCAGAATATGGTGGAACGGAATCGAACAAAGTAAGAATGTAGACAAGATGATGTGTGCTAATTTCATTCATGAATTCAACACAAAGTTCCTCCACACAAACATTACTCAAAAGCATTACGACGAGTTTGAGAACCTACGCTAAGGAGACATGTCAGTTACTGATGTGGTGGCTAAATTCGAACAGTTGGCATGCCTTTGCCCAGGGATGGTTAGCGATGATAGTGAAAGGGTCAGAAGATTGATTAGAGTCCTCAGGCCAAAGATTGCTGCAATTGTTGAGGGGTAAGTCCACACAGAAACCAAAAACAGGTTGTCTTGAGGGCCCAACGAGCTGAATTTCACCTATTAAAACTAAGAAGAAATTAGCCTCAACCAAGTCAACCGACGAATAATGCAAACACTCAGAGTTGACCTCAAGGAAAAAGCAACAACAGCAGCAGCAACAACCAAAACTGGAGAAACAACAAGAGGAAAGGAAACTTCCAGAATCAGCAAGGTCAGAGCAACAAGAAAGAAGGTGGTGGTTAGTACAACAATAATTCTAAGCAAATTCAGCCATGTGCCAAGTGTGGAAAGAAACACTCATGTGAATTCCATCTTGGAACAAACCAATGTTTGATCTAAGGACGTGATGACCATTTTGCCAAGAACTAGCCCAACCGGTTTAGTGTTTAAGCCGAACAGAGGGTTCCGTAGGCTTAACTCCATCAAATGCAAGCTACCATAGAAGGACCGCTAATTAACTAAGGAAGACTTGAAGCCCCACTTACCAATGCTCGTATTTACTCAATGACTAATGAAGAAGTGGCTACTAAAACCTCTAATGTTGTCATAGGTCAGATTTCAAGTCTTTCTTTTAATGCTCATGCTTTATTTGATACGGGTGCTATGCATTCATTTGTATCCTCATCACTTGCTAAGAAGTTAGGGGTACATTTAGAGCCTATGAGACGGGGGTTCACTATGACACTACCCTCCAAGGAAGTGATGATGTCTATGCATTATTTGCATGTAATTCCTCTATGGATTTTTGAAATGGAACTCTTTGTCGACCATATTGTGATCGATATGTATGATTATGACATGATTCTTGGGATGGATTTTTTGAGTAAATACAACGCTTCAATCGAGTGTTGAAAACAAATGGTGATTTTTCATCAGGAAGGTGAACAAAGGTTCGTGTTCATAGGCATGTCTAGAAAGAAGCCAAACATGTTTTTATCAGCCATGAAAGCAAAGAAGTTGTTAGTAAGCGGCTGCATAGGCTATCTAGCAAGCATTATGGATAAAAGGCAAGAAGAAAAGTCAAAAATTGAAGATGTTGTAGTAGTTCGAGAATTTCTAGAGGTATTTCTAGATGATCTATCGAGCTTACCCCCTGATAGAGAGATTAAATTTGAGATCAAACTTGCTCATCGACCCGATTCCTAAGGCACCATACAGAATGGCTCTAGTGGAATTGAAAGAGCTTCATTCTCAAATAAAGGAACTTCTCAAAAAAGGCTTCATCTGACCAAGTCACTCACCATGGGAAGCACCAGTGTTATTTGTCAAGAAGAAGGATGATTCTATGAGACTTTGCATCGATTATAGAGAGCTAAACAAAGTGACGATCAAGAACAATTACCCGTTAGCTCGAATCGATGATTTGTTTGATCAACTTAAGGGTGCATCTATGTTTTCAAAGATTGATTTGTTGTTGGGATATCATCAATTGAAGATAAAGGAAGGAGACATTCCTAAGACAGCCTTTAGATCGAGGTATGGTCACTACAAATTAGTGGTTATGCCTTTTGGTCTAACGAATACACTTGCAGCTTTTATGGATTTGATGAATCGAGTATTCAAGGATTTCCTTGATAAATTTTTCATTGCGTTTATTGACAATATTCTTGTTTATTTTAAGAGTCGGGAAGAGCATGGTGAGCATCTAAGGATTATGTTTGACACTTTAAGGAGACATGAGTTGTATGTACAATCCTTAAAGTGTGAGTTTTGGCTTAACAGTGTATCTTTCTTGGGACATGTTGTATCAAAGGATGGTATAATGGTGGATCCTACTAAAGTTGAAGCTATTCTTAACTAGAAAAAACCAAAGAACGCAAGTGAAATAAGAAGATTCTTGGGTCTAGTTGGTTATTACCAGAAGTTTGTGAAATATTTTTCCAAGATAGCAATGCCTTTCACAAATCTAACTTGCAAAGGAAAGAAGTTTGAATAGTCAGATGCATGCGAGAAGAGTTTTCAAGAATTGAAGAAAAGGTTGATTTCAGCTCCATCTTGGCTATTCTTGAAGGGAACGATGGATTTGTAATTTATAGTGATGCTTCTAAGATAGGCCTTGGTGCAATTTTGATGCAAAATGATAGGGTAATTGCCTACACATCAAAACAATTGAAAGACTATGAGAAGAACTATCCTACTCATGAACTTTAATTCACGGCTGACTTTTTATGCTGAAGATTTTAAGACATTATTTATATGGAGTTCAATGTAAGATTTTTACTGATCATCAAAGTTTAAAGTACTTCTTCACTCAAAAGGACCTAAATATGAGGCAACAGAGATGCTTAGAGTTGGTGAAGGATTATGATTATGAAGTCCTTTATCATTCAAGAAAGGCTAATCGAGTGGCTGACACCTTGAGTAGGAAGTCGGTTACAACATTGATGTCATTAGAAGTGATGTCTCAGCCATTGAGAAAAGAAATTCTAGACTTCGGTTTGGAAATCATAATAGGATAGCTTTTAGCACTAACTCTTGCTCCAACACTGTTTGATGAGATTCAGAGTAAGCAAGATGAAGATGTAAGTCTCACAAGGATCAAAGGGAAAATCAAGGAAGGAAAATGTGAAGAGTTTTGTGTTGCTGATGATGGGACTCTATACCTCAAGAACCGCTTATGTGTTCCTAATGTTAATGGTTTAAGGGAAAGAATCTTAGTGGAAATTCATGATACTCCTTACTCAATTCATCTAGATGCAAAAAAGATGTACAATGATCTAAGGGATGGTTTTTGGTGGTTTGGAATGAAACATGACGTTGCAATGTATGTGAAGAAATGTTTGACATGTCAACAAGTCAAAGCTAAACACCACAAACCTAGCAGCGATTTACAGTCAATTCAGATACCGGAATGGAAATGAGAAGAAATTACGATGGACTTCATTACCAATTTGCCTAGGACTATGAATGGATTCGACGCTATTTGGGTTGTTGTCGACCGATTGAGAAGACGGCACATTTCATTCCTATTAAGATCACTTATTCTATGGAATGATTAGCAAAGCTTTATGTCAAAGAGATAGTATGACTTCATGGAATTCCCAAGTCTATCATCTCTAATCGTGACGATAGGTTCATGTCCAAGTTTTGGAAAGGTGTACAAACTACGATGGGAAATAAGTTGCATTTTAGCACAGTCTTTCACCCTCAAACTGATGGCTAGACAAAGAGGATGAATTTGATCTTAGAAGATATGCTTCAGGCCTGTACTCTCAATTACAAGACCACCTAATGTAAAATGTTGCTGTTAATGAAATTTGCTTATAACAACAGCTACAAGGTGATGATTAGAATGGCACCTTATGAGGCTCTATATGGGCGGAGATGTAGGTCACCCATATGTTGGCATGAAGCTAGTGAAAAGAAGATGATGAAAAGCATTGACGATGGAAAGACTAATTTTGTTAATGAAACTTCTAAGATGATAAAGTTGATAAGGAAGAGAATTGAGATTGCTTAAAGCCGTCAAAAGAGCTATGTCGATAAAAGAAGAAGGCCCTTAGAATTTGCTGGAGGTGATTTTGTGTTCTTAAAGATTACGCCAATGAAAGGAGTTATGAGATTTTGAAAGAAAGGCAAGTTGATCTCAAGGTTTATCAGACCCTACGAAATCATGAAATGGATAGGCAAAGTAGAGTATCAATTGAGATTGCCATCAGAAATGTTAGCTATTCACAACGTGTTTCATGTTTCGATGGTCAAAAAGTATGTTCCAGATCCTGCACATGTGATTAAGCCACAAGGGATCAAAATACAAGATGACCTCAGTTACGAAGAAAAGCTAATAGAGATTCTAGATTAGAGAACCAAGATCTTTAGGAATAAAGAGATTTATTTGGTCAAGGTATTATGGCAAAATCACCAAGTGGAAGAAGCTACATGTTAACGTGAAGATGACATGAGGGTTAGTTATCCATAATTGTTCTGAGTTTCGAGGACAAAGCTCTTATAAGGTGGGAAGAATTGTAACACCCGCCATTTTTATGTAATAGATAATGATAAATATTTAACAACAATGAGTATTTTCTTTATGAAATAATATTACTGACCATTTTATTTTGAGAATGATGACAAGTGACGGTCATGTGGAATTGATGTTCTCAAGGTATTCATGTCATTTATAATGCATATATGGTAGATATTTAATGTTTTAATTGTGTGTAATGTTATAAGTGACACTTCGGTAGGCCGAAGTTTCTAATTCAACAGGCCAAACTATTATTTTTAATGGCATGCCGATGGATTTCATCGGTAGGCCAAATTCCACAACTTCGACAAGCCAAACTGAGCCGTCGATAGGCCAAAGACTATTGACGAGAAATCAGTAGATACTTTCCAAGATTTTGGCATTGATAATTATTACGATTAGATGAAATATTTTGTATGATTAATATAAAATTGGTCTATCTCCTTATTTTATGAGATGGAATATTTGACCTTTTATGATGATTGGATAATTGATAAGGTTTCCTGTTTTTGACAATTTAAAATTTGGTAAGTCAAGAAAATTATTTGAGTTTTTGTTTATTCTCTCCATTTTTACATGTATGCATTCTTGATTTATAAAAAAAAAAATTCTACTACATTTTTAGAGAAAATTATTCTTCCTTTCACACCATTCCTATTTTTCACGTAAACTTGTCTCTCCCTCTCTCTAAAAATTCTCTCAAACTCTTTCTCTTTCTCCTCTCCATGTTTTTTTCCCTTCTTCCCTTATTTTCCTATAAATAATTGAATGAAATATTGAGTTTTCACTTAGACAAACTCAAGGAAATTTGAGGTAAGAACTCATTCTAGGTTAATTCTGAAATTGTATTCTCCCTTTAATTCGACCACCATAACTTTGTATATGAATTTCCGTTTGCTATGAAATTTTAGTATGATATTTATGTATGTGTTATGTGATGTTCCTCAAAATTTTAGTTTAGAATTTTCTATGCTAAGATATTAAATTTTTATTCTCTACTACTTATGGTTTATTTGTGCTAATCAGCAATGTTTCACAAAAAATGTAGTATATGTTCATAGGGCAACTGGATGTCAATTTTCACAAAATTTTGCAGACAAGTCTATCTATATGTTAAGTAAAAGTCTAGAAAATTTCATGGTAATATGATGAATATTTTATGTGTTATTGGACTCTCTTTAAGATTAGGTTTTATGCTGCTAATCAGTGAATCTTGGATTTCTTATTTGTGTGACCTTCTTGAATAGCTAAATGAATGTATTCATCAATGAAACTTTTTGTGGCATTGTATTTATGTGTTTATAGGTTATAAATTTTTAGGGTCGAAGTGATTTTATTTTAATTATTTGAAAATGGTGATTGTGTATTGCTCACTGCCTATAGCGTTTAGTGTTTATTTGGTCTCTGAATTCTAATGCATGTTTTGAATTGTTGAAAATTTATTTGAAGCTAATTTTTGAATATGTTATAATTTTAGGTGTCTAATACATGAATGAATTTTATGAAATTATTTTGTGATATAGATAATGTATTATATGAAAATTTGTTAAGGTTGCTCACTATGTTGTATTGCTGGTAGATTTTATGTTATGAATTGAATGACTAATTTTATTTATCTAATGGAATTTTTATGGCTAATGAAAAATAAGGGTAATTTATATATATGTTAATTATGCTCCTACAAAGTCTCACGTCCTAATTGTGTTTAAACTATGAATAATTGACTTATATGTCCTTAAAGGTTAGGCAGGTTATTGAATCATAGATTTTGCATGAATGTTTGTAAGATGGTAATGGTACTTGCGTCCTTATGTTTCTTGAGATGGAAGTTTGAATGATGTTTTATGGTGTTGAATGATTTCATGAAAATGAAAATTTATTGCTATTTGCATATGGATGTATAATATGAACATTCTAAGAAGTGAGCACATCGAGACCACGGCGACGTCATCTAAGATAAGGTTTAGTAATCTAGTCAAGTAAGTGCATTCTCACATGCAACATGATGAGGTTTATAAAAAGTTTGAAATTTATGTTCATAATGATTTCTATGATGGATCTATGATGGTTTTGTTTAATGTTACATTATGTAAGTTTTGATGCATAAGAAGGTTTATGCATGTTTTGATGATGAGGTATTTCAAAATTTAAAAGTATATATGTATATATGTATCACCTAATTAGGTGTTGTACACCCCATATTTATGTCTATATTTATGTTGTCCAAAGTTGGACTTGTCATGTTTAGTTTGGGATTAGCTACCACTCTCCTTTCATGACGGTGCACCTACGATGATGATAATAGTACAACACTTGGGCCCTTAAAGATAAAATAAATGAATTTTTAATGTGGATTATGTTAATGAAAGATATGTTCTATATGAAACCATGCCTACTGCACTACGATGTTAACATGATTATGAATATGATATTGCATAAAGATGTTCATAAAATGTTTTATGTTGTGAGATAAGAAAATGTACTTACTAAGCTTTTGTTTACTTAGTTTATGATCATGTTGCAGATAGAGGTAAGAAAATCATGGAATAGGAGGAGGGCAAGGATGGGCGTGTGAGTAAGGAATGATGGATTGAAAATGGAAGAATGCTAAGAAAGAATTTTAAAATTTGTGAACTATGTCATTATTTCTTTATTTGTTTATTTTCTGCACTGTGATGTAAAAGGACTTATTTTATGTTTTCTTAACTTTTTTTAGAAGATTGGCCTTTTGATCATTATTAATCAAATTGCCGATATTGGCCTGTCGATCTAAGTGTTTCAAAACCCTGGTTTTGTGGAGCCTCGGACAGCCTACCGATAGTTGGAGTTTAGATTGTCGATTATGTTCGGCCTGTGGTGTCTGAAGTTTCACCTACAGAACTGTTTAAACAAATTTGAAAGGCTGTTTTAACTTTTATTTAAATTATGGTCTCATTATTTTGGTATTGGTAAACTATTTAAGAAGTACATATATATATGTAGTTTTAATGAAAGTTTTTTTTTTTAAAAAAATATATGTATGGATTCTAGGAATATGTTTATCAAATTATGTCTTTAATTTAAATAGTTTATCTTAAATAATGATAACAAGGAAGAAAGTAACGACATTTGTGATGTTTGTAATGGGGCGTTACAATCATACTTATAGACATGAATTGTCTCGTAGCTTAGGCGTAGTTTACTTAATAACTTCTTCGACTAATAATGTGTTTCAGGTAACTTGTTCCCATCAAGGAACGCATCTTTCAATAATTTTAACATAGCATCCATGCATTCATTAGGCCACTTATACAGTATTTTTAGGTGCATTAACTTCACTAAGAAATTCAATGATGAATACTTAGTGCAACCTAGATACAATCCTACTTGGAGCTTAGATAAAAGATCCTTGAATTCATCATCTTGGGATCTTCAATATTCACTTGCATGTCACCCAACATATCATGATCATCATTAATGCCAGCAACATCTTCAATGAATGCAAGTACCTCATCTACCGGTTCACTTACAATTGGGCTAGTACTTGAACCTCCTTTACCTCTGCTACGTCACCATGGTAAATTCATTTTGTGTACGACGTATCAAAACCAAACAAAAGTTTGTGCGCTTTTACTGTTTCAATTGGCTGCATGTCATGATTTTTACACTTCAAACAAGGATAGCTAATATTTCCAAATGAATTTGCATAATTCTTTCTGACTTCAACAAAAGCAGACAACCCATTCCAATACTCATCTGACAACTAGTTCCTCAAATATATCCAACTCTTTTCAATTGGCATTTCAACTATACATAATAACAGACACATTGAGTAATATGAACTGGTAAATGTTTGTATGTATGCATGCAATTCTACACACCTCCTTTACTCCAAACCTACAAGGTAAAGCCCTATTCCATTTAGTATTATAATTTACACATTGTGTCACTCATTCCACAATGCTCCTTTCTTGTAGAAATTTCGACAGCATCTCCTTTTAATTCTCCCAAGTGTATTATGTGCGCACCTAGAGAACAAAAGAAGATGTATTGAAACCTCTACCAAAAGCATGAGTGAAAATCAATAACAAACACATAAATTACAATACCAAACTGTCCAAATGGGACAATTCAAGCATCGGTGTTACTATATATTGATCCTCGAATAGGTCGAATGTAAACTCGTACAAGTATGTGCAAAATAAAAATATAAATTTATACTCCCGTACTTTTTTTTTTTTTACTATAACATCACATGTCAAAACCTACCACCTCCAAAGAAGGATACAATTTTATTAAATTTTATGCAATCTTATCAAATTTTATAATAATTTTATGTAATTTTATCAAATTTTATGATAATTTTATGTAATTTTATCAAATTTTATGATAACTTTATTGTTCTTATTGTTTTTAAAATAAAATTATAATTTTAATAAACATTATTGGTGTTATAATTAATTAATTAGTTCATTAATTGTTAATTAAGAATTGTTGTTTTCTTATTTTATTTTTTAATTTATAATTAAACGTTACAATTTTTTTAATTTATTATTACTAATAGCTTCGACATTTATTCTATCAATTTTTTTAATTACTATAATGGATTAATAATATTTTTATACTATATTATCAAATTTTAAGATAACTAATCTTAACAATGATATTATAATTATTAAACTATATTGTTCACTAATTTATAATAACAATGTAGTATATTATTTTGAATTATGCTCAATAAATTAATTAATTAGCTCATTACTTGTTAATTAAGAATTATCGTTTTTTATTTTTAATTTTTAAATTGAAATTAAAATGTACAATTTTTTAATTTTTGTAATAATTATTATTATTAACTTTGACATTTATTCTTTCAATTTTTTAATTACTATAATGCATTAACAATAATTTTACAATCCCAAAATTCTAATTCTACAAAATCCCAAAAATTCAATTCTACAACAATCCACATTGAAACAATCTATAATTCCAACAAAATCAGAATCAAAATTTATAATTCAACAACAAATCACAATCCAAATGACATATTCATAACTTCAAAAATTCAATTCACAACACAATTCCAAAAATATTCCAAATACCAAAAATTTAAAAACTTACATAATCTAAAATCCACTAAGAATGGGTTAGAAAAAGAGGATGGCAGCGAAAATGGAGGATGGCCGGAAACAATCAAAAGCTCCAAAACTCAACTGGGAAAAAGTTGGGGATTTCCTATTTTAGGGAGATTTCTATGGTTATTGTTTGATAATATAAGCTTTTACAATACAAAACTCATGAATCTATGAACTTCTAGAAGTTTGAGAGAGATTTGAGCAGAATAGGACAGAGAAAACAATATTAGAGGGAGAAAGTGCTAAAAAAAATGGGGGAATAGGAGCTCTCAGGTTGGTTTATACGTAGCAAAAAGTCATCAAAACGACGTCGTCCTACTTAATTTGGGAAAAAAATATTGATGAAGTAATCTTTTGCAAAGACAGTTAAAAAATGTCGTTGTAAATAATTTTCATTAAAGCGTCCTTTTCTTCTCCAAAATTTTTGTGAAAAATTAAATTTTCACTTTTTGCAATAACACTGTTGCTGTGACTAACAGCATGTGATAGCTATTAACCATTAGCATTTGCTACAACATGTAGTTGCAAAAAAGACCTTTGGAATTGTGACTAACAGTGTAAGACAGTTGTACACCATTAGCATTTGCGATAACATTGTCATCAAAAATACTCCATCATTCTCTCCACGTGCACAGAGTGTTTTTGCCACCTCTACAAATTGGTATTTACGATGCCTTTGTCATCGCAAATGCCTAGTATATTTTGCGTCAGCCCTCTAGCAACAAATATTCTTGGTGCAAAACCACTATTGCATGACACATCATCGCAAATATGAATAGTTATGTGCTTGTTTTTTGCGATGACATGTCGACATAAATAAGTTTTATATACAATGATAAGTCATTGCAAAAATGTTCCTCAATTGCGACATTTTGTCTATACAAAAAATGGAATATTTGCGACGGCAATTATCATCGCAAAAAAGTTGTCACTATAAGGATTGTTTGTAGTAGTGAGAAGAAAGTAGAAGGAAAAAGATTGTGAAAAAACGCTCTAGCTTGAATCTCTCAAACAATTAGAAGAACAATTCTAAAGTAAACTTTGTTCTGGATAAGTGGATATTTTATTTTATTTTTCCTTCTAAATTTGTGCTTTGTTTAAGCTTTAGGAGCTTTCTTTGATTATGCTTAAAGATTTTTCTTCATGATTGTCGATAAAGGTTTAGGCTTTTGGTTCATTATGATAAAGTGTATTGGACTTTTGTCCATTTGTAAATTCAAGGCATCAATTTTTCAATTCAAAAGAAATATCATATATGCTTCTTTCTATTAAATGGTGTTTTATGATTTCTTTCTTTCTTTCTTTCTTTCTTTTTCTTTTTTTGATAAGCCGGATTAGAGGTAAGTTCTTTAGTCTTTTTGTTATCGAGGGGAAAAAAATTATCATAGACATTTTTTTAGTCTTTTTATTTTGAAGGAAAACATGAAACAAGATTATAGACAAGCCTTTTAGCCTTCTTTGCACTAGAACAAATTCGAGATTATACAATAAAGGAAAAAAAACATAATGAGTTATGCCCGCGAAGATGAAAACTATTGTGCTATTAGCGAGAGCTACCATGATGGTCATTTAAAAGCCGTCGTGTAAGATTAAACCTTTCACGACGGTTTTTATAAAAACCATCGTAGAAGGTTCCGCATATTTAAAATTTTTGTTGCCTGCCTAAATGTAATCTTTCATGACGATTTTTAGAAAAAACATCATGGAAGGTTTGGATATTTGAAATTTTTAGTATCCCACTAAATTTAACCTTTCACGACGGTTTTTATAAAAACCATCGTGGAAGCTTTCACATGTTTAAAATTTTTAGTAGCTTGCGTAAATTTAATCTTTCATGATAGTTTTTATAAAAACCATCGTGGAAGGTTTGGATGTTTAAAATTTTCAGTATCCCGCTAATTTAAACTTTCACAATAGTTTTTATAAAAACCGTCATGGAAGGTTTCACATGTTTGAAATTTTTAGTAGCCTGTCAAAATTTAATCTTTCACGATGGTTTTTATAAAAACCATCGTGGAAGGTTTAGATGTTTGAAATTTTTAGTATCTTACCAAATTTAACCTTTCACAATGGTTTTTATAAAAACCATCGCGGAAGGTTCCACATGTTTGAAATTTTTAGTAGCCTGTCAAAATTTAATCTTTCACGAAGGTTAAATTTGGGCAAGATACTAAAAATTTCAAACATGCAAACTTTTTGCGATGGTTTTTATAAAAATCATCGTGAAAGATTAAATTTGATAGGATACTAAAAATTTTAAATATGCAGAACCTTCCACGATGGTTTTTATAAAAACTATCATGAAAGGCCTTTCACAATGGTTTTTATAAAAACCATCGTGGAAGGTTTGCATGTTTGAAATTTTTAGTATCCCACTCAAATTTAATCTCACGCCGACAACATGGCCTTCCTTATTTATTTGAAATTTCTCTAGCTCAAACCCATTAACTCTCAAGCCCCTTTCTCTCTCTAACTCCTCCCCCCATGACCTAGCCACTAACGAACCCAACCCCCACGGCATTCCACCGACTTTGACATTCCTCCGTCACTCTCTTTACGATGCCGCCGTTTATCCTCATCCCTTGACATTCTACTAACTCCACCATCATTTGACTCATCCATTGCCCGTCCACCAACTCCATCGCCATTTGTAAATTTCAAATAATTAGCTTTAGTTTTAGTGTTTT
This sequence comes from Artocarpus hirsutus, assembly GCA_946598075.1. Taxonomy (NCBI): domain Eukaryota; kingdom Viridiplantae; phylum Streptophyta; class Magnoliopsida; order Rosales; family Moraceae; genus Artocarpus; species Artocarpus hirsutus. The sequence continues at coordinate 24,525 of CAMOHE010025003.1, forward strand.
TGTTAGTTCTAAACTTAGTATTATTTGGTTATTTTAGTGTTATTTAGCTTTAGTTTTAGTTTTAATATTAGTTATATTAATTTGTTATTTGCCATTTAGTATGTGTTACTTGTATTTGGTGTTTGAAAAAACTTTGAACAACATTTAGTATTTTGGTGTGAGAAACTTTCTATGTGTTTGTGATGCCTAAGTATCATTGTGATGCCCACCACATGTTTAATGAAAAGCTTTTATGACTGTGTATTTATGTTTGTGTTTGTTTTTTAGTTAACTAGTTTTATTTTTATTATTTTTGTTAATTATATTTATTTTTGTTTTTCTTTCTTTACCTCACACATCACAGCATGCATAGACTTAGACAACATAAATCCATCAACTCTTGTGCAAGCATGAAAAGAGTACATGACTTTAAAATGTAAATATATACATGATTTTGTAAAAAATTTATAGTTCAATATAACTATGTGATTATAAAATCAGGTTATTGTATTAATGGTGAAAATATGGGACCATTCAACCTGTGGGAAACCAAAAATTCTAGTTTTTTAGCTTTAGACCAACTTTTTCACGATGGTTTTTAATGAAAATGGTTGTGAAGCAAAAGCCTTACACGATGGTTTTCATAAAAACCGTCGTGTAAAGCATAGCTTATACAATGGTTTTTCAAAAAACCGTCGTATAAGCTTAGCGTTTCACGACAGTTTTTGGTGAAAATTGTCGTACAAGCCTCATCTCAAGATCCTAAAACCCCACCAAAATGAGGATTCTACGACGGTAAAAAACTGTCATGAAAAGTCTCGTTGGTACTATGACTTTTAAACCACCATGAAAACAAACCACGATGGTTTTAAACCGTTTTGTAATCTATAGTTTCTACTAGTGTTGGTTTAGAGGAAAACTTGATCATGGACACGTTAATTTAATTTTGTTTAATATTGATGAATTTAGATATATAGAGTTTTTTATAATTTTTTGAATTTTGTCTTTTGTAATAAATGGTGGAAAAGAGTATTTACTCCTATGTTTATAACTTAACTACGAATTATGTATTAAATTTAAGACAAGAGAAAAGTTTTAAATATTAAGTTAAGTTTCGTTTGGTGCACAGGTTTGAAATAGTATGGTTTTTAAACTTTGTAGTTTAGACTGGTAGTTTTAGGCCATATGATTTAAACGGTGGTTTTGAACTGACGTTTCAAATGTGAAAGTTTAAAACGAGAATGACACGTCATATTAGCTTTAAAACAAAAAATGGTGTTTGAAAAATTATGATTTATGAAAGAAAATAAGAATGAGAATTATTTTTATTGTAGAAAATAATTCAAAACGATTAGAATTTAAAGAAGGGATCAACTTTTTAAAACTGAAGGTCTAGCTCGTTTTAAACAATCCTTATTGTTTTGAACACGTACTATGAACAATACATTAACATTTTTAAGTATAGAGACTAATTTAGGAAGAGAAAAAAGTTCAAAAACCTCTAATTAATTTGACCAAAAAAAGAGGATGAAACATTAGGATAATGGCCCCTTTAAGGAAAGGGTTTGTAAAAATAAAATATTTATATTGAAAATAAGAAGGTAAATATATTATTTGTACTATAAATTTATTTATTGCTGCCATAATAAAAAAAGAAAAATAAATTATTTACACCATAAATTTAATACTTATTATAAATATTTTTAAAACCTGTTATTTTCTATAATTAGTTTTAAAAAGTGATATTTCTTATCATTTCCAAATATGCATAAATATGTAAAGATTTATTTGATTATAATTAGTCTTCAAAAGTGATATTTTCTTATCATTTCCGAATATGTATAAATATGTAAAGCTTTTTTTGTTTAAATATTTATTAAAATCGAAGACCAAGGCTTTAGCTTTTAGGAAACCAGTGAGAAGATCGGTAAAAGGCAAGAGCACTGCCCGAACTGTTCCTTTCCGTTACTTTTCTAACACACATGCTCACTTTTTGCAGCAAAAGAATTTAGCTAGCAGTACCTTCACTGTAACTCTCTGTCGTTTAAGCCTTTATTTTACGTCTGCATCGTAGTTGGTTGCTGATTCTACTTCTTCCTGGTGACAACACTCATTATTAAGGCTTCCTCTGAAAACAACACGCGAAATTAGAGAGGTAACTTTTTTTTTTTTGTGGTTTCTTACTTTGGATATTTGGTTTTAGCTTTTGTGATTATCTATTTAAAAAAAAAAAAAAGAAGAACTCTTTGCACTTTGCTTCTAAATCGTCTGCTTCGTGACATGTATCTGTGGTGTTTCTGTTGCTCTCCTTTGATTCTTGTTTCCTCTCTCTCGCTTCCCCATGTTGGGCTTTTGCTTCCGTGCTTCAGTTAGTGTGAGTTGAAAATTTTTCTAGCCTCAGGCCAGATGTGTTATACAGAGCTTACGTAGAGAGAAAATAAGGAGAGATAAACTGAAGAGAGAAAATGAAAATTAGGAGAAAGAATAAGAAGCAATGAACTTGACAGGAAATTAAACGGGAGAGAAATCGAGGAAAGAATATGAATAAAAATGATGAATGTGGAGAGAACACGATTAATTAAGCTGCTTCACATATAGCGACTAATCCAGAAAACACAGAGAAATTGATTGTCACCATGTTTAAGAGAAGATTCAAAATGATAGTTTGAAAACTGGTCATGTTACTTCCCAGCGTCAAGTTGCAGACCTGCTTGTTAAACCTATTTTTCCAGCACAGTTTTCTTGTTACTTAGCAAGAGAGGGATTCATAACATTTGTTCTCTATCTTTAGAGGGAGCATATTAGGATGATTTGATATTTTAAAGGGATTTGAGGGTAAAGGGCCCTTGATTCACCTTTTTTTTTAAGTGCTTATGGTCGAATTTTTTAAAATTAAAAAAATGATAGTTTTTTTTAAGGGTTAATTATTGATGTACTAATGTTAATCAATGGTGTATCGATTTGTAGTTTATTACCAATAAACTTGGTGGTTTATTAGCGATTAACTAATTTCACCAAATAATTTGCTGGTCTATCTCTTATAAATCATTAGTAAATCAGTGATAAATCAATTTATCAGTGATAACTAATCAATAATGTACTAATGTTAATAAAGGATCGTGTATTTGTTGTGAAAATAAACAATTATTTCTCTAATTTTTAAAAAGTTCGGTCATGTACTTAAAAAAACCAAAAAAAAAAAAAGCTCGGCCATTTATTGTAATTGCCACTAGGGATTATTGTAATTGCCAGAAGCATGAGAGGAGTAGATCACACTTGACACCCGTGAATGGAGTAATGCACTGAAAGAAATAAGAGAAGCGACATATGGGAATGATGACATGGAATTTTTGAGGTATTTCTTGTCTTGAGATATAGCTATGACAAGTTGAAAGATCCAAAAGTGGGCAGAGCACTTTTGTACTGCTCATTATTTCCTGAGGACGTTTAATTGAAAGAAATGATTTGATCGAGTATTTCATTGATGGCAAGCTAATTGATGGAATAGAGTGAAGAGAATCACGGTTTTACAAGGGTTACAACATATTGAATAAACTTGAAAATGTTTGCTTGTTGGAAGCTGCAGCAAATGAAGAAAATGAAGAATGTGTCAAGATGCATGACTTGGTAAGATATTGTCACGCCCCGGAGTACAGGAGGTGATGTGGCGGTTTAATTTAGTTAATTAAGTAAAAATTTAGTTAGACATGAGTTTAAAAATTAAGAAATTATCTATGAAAAAGTGATAATTTTAAAACCTTTTTAAATCGAGCAATTATAGTAATTAAACAAGTAATAATAACAAAATAAACAATGAGGAAATGAAAATTAAGGAATAAGGAGAAACGAGAATGGGTCCCACTGACCTACATTTTGTGTACACACATAGTACTGACAATATTAAACGACAACCACAGTCCAAAGTAAAGATAAAGTTAAATAATTCATGCCTTGATTTTACTACTGAAATAACCTACTTGATTCTTCTACTGTTCAAATGTCTTGTCTTTAGACTCCTTTCGAATCCTAAGCTGAACTCCGCCTAGAGGGGGAAAGATTTTAAAACAAATAAAATGGTGAGGGAAGGGCTCAACAGTACTATATCTTAAAACAGATAAATAATTTAAATAAAACTTCATCTTAGGAAATAAAGTCAAATAAATAAATTCATTTAAATAGATTTTATTAAAAATAGTTCGTTCAGAAAGTATCTTTTATCTTTTCCAGGCAAACCATAATATTCACTACCGAAGTGACCCAGTTGGGTTTCAAGACCTGCCCTCAAGGTAGCGCACTACATGACCCGATCTCTGATATGGCATCATGCCATAAAATATATATATATATATACATATCTTTCTATAACTATTAAAATCTCTTTTTACCAAGTATTCTCATTTACATTCATTATGAGGTTTATTATGAAAATCTCCTTAGTTTATTGTTTATAAAAAAAAGTCAATGAAATCCCTTCTCAAACAATCATTGAAAATATTTTTGATGAAAATCCTTTTTGGGCCAAAATCGTTTTTAAAACTAGGTTACAAAAGAAGAGAGTAAAAGTCCTACCTCAATACTCGTGCTGGTGTCCCACTCCACAATTTTGGACCGCTATATGTCAGCTTTGTAGAACCACAAACAAACTTAAATGTATAATAACTAAGTCATCAGTATCTAGCTTAGGATATTCTATGTCATTAAAGTGTCTCATGGTATCCTAGTGTGCCATTAAGTTTATAAAATCATTTTATAAGGTTGGAATTTCAATCGCGGTTCAAAACAGTAAAAACGGATGAAAAATAACAAAATCTCACCATGTCTGGTCAGCCTGTCGGTTGCCCTAGTTTGGCCTACCGAACTATACAGTTCGGCCTGTTAGATGTCCAGGTCTGATCGGTCGAACATTTCCAGGTTCGGCTGGTCGGTTGTATGAATCCAGCCTGTCAAACTCATGAATTCGACCCATCGAATATGAAGTTTGCCCCGTCGATTTGGAAAAATTATAGAATTTTCCAAGCATAGGTTCTCGGTCTCCCAAGCCCAAATCTTCAATTTCAACCTATTTGCTCAAATCCCAAGCATGAATAATGATCATGGTTGATAGCAAAACATAGTAGATTACTTTTAAATGCATTAAAACAAGCTTTGAACAAAAATTTTAAAAAATCCCAAAATTGAAGAAAAAGGGAGAAAATAGAAAATCTTGATTTAAATCTATTTTTGATCAAACAAAGCTTAGATTCTAGATGTTCTAAGTTTCTCTAACCTAGATTGGTTGTTTTCTAAGCTTAGGAAAACTTAAATTTCAAAATACTAAGAAATTTGAAAAATTTAGAAAAGTGTAGAAATTTTGAATCTAACCTTGAATCGAAGCTTCCAATCGAAGTCATGGTTGCTAAATCGCATTCTTAAGCCTTCAATCCACTAACCCAAAGCTTGAGATTGATTTTGATTCAAAAATTTTTGAGAGAAGAAGAGAGAGAAAGAGAGACAGAGGAAGAGAGGGAGAAAACGAGAGAGAGAGTGAGAGAGAGAGAGTTGAGTGAAGGAGAGAGAGAGAGTGAGAGTGAGAATAAATAGAGGGAAAGAGAGCAGTATGAGAAAGGAAACCATGTCTCGCATATGGTTTTCCTTCGGGGGACCTGTTGGTCATTTGACAAATTGTTTTATTTCAACATTCAAAATAACAAATAAAAATAATTTAAAGTAATTAAAAATCATCAAAATAATCAAAACAATACTAATTTCAAAATTTTCAAAAAATTTTCAAATTAAGTTTAAAACACTCATTATGGTACATTAATTTACCATTTTACCCACTAATAACATTTAAATAAATTTCAGGGTGTTATAACTCTCTGCCCCTAAAAGAAATTTCACTCTTGAAATTTACAAATCAATTCAGAAACAAAACAAATGCATATACAACTCCCCCATATTCGATTCTAATTCCCAATTGGCTTCATCAACTCCGTGATGCTGTCACTGACCGTTACTACGAGATATCATGACGACACAAGCTGATCACCTTCCGATCAATGATCTGAATTAGCATTTCCTTGTACGTCATGTGTTCTTGAATCTGTACATCTTGGAACGAGATGATCTTGTTTTGCTCAAGCGGACACTTTTGAAGCATCGACACGCGGAATGCGTCGTGAACATGCAAAATTTCAAGAGGAAGGTCGAGTCAATAAGCAACTATACCGATGCATTGAGTAATTTTGAATGGTCCAACATATCTTAGCATGAGTTTTCCACTTACTCCGAATCGTGAGATACCTTTGCGAGGTGATACCTTCAAGAGAAGAAGGTCTCTTACCTCAAATTCTAGGGATTGATGCCTTCTATTCACGTAACTCTTCTGTCGACTTTGAGCTGCCTTCAATCGATCTTGAATTACGGTGACCTTCTCATTACTATCGCAAATGTCATCTGGTCCAAGAACAATCCTATCTTCTAGTTCAACCCAACACACTAGTGACTGACACGGTTGTCCATATAGTGCTTCGAACAGTGCCATGCCAATGCTCGTTTGATAGCTGTTGTTGTACGCAAACTTCGCCAGGTGCAAGTACTTCTTCCAATTTCCACTGAAGTCTAACGTATATGTATGCAACATGTTTTCAAAAATCTAAATGACCTCGCTTAGATTGCCTATTGGTCTGAGGATGAAATGCCAAGCTGAAGTTCAAATCTGTACCTAAGGCGTCCTAAAAGCTTCTCCAATACTTGGCATTAAAACTGGTGTCTCTATCTGATGTGATGGACAAAGGAACTCCATGCAACTGCACTATATTCTACAAGGACAATTCCCTGAGAACCTTTCTTGAGCATGTCAATCTAAACGGAATGAAATGAGCTGACTTCGTTAACCTCTCGACCACAACCTAAGCTGCATCATGCCTTTGCTCCATCCTCGGCAATCCAGTAAGAAAATCATAGTCACGTGCTCCCATTTCCATCCTTGGATAGGAAGTGGTTAAAGTTGACCTATTGGCTTCTGATGCTCGACTTTCACCTGAAGACAAGTCGCACACTTGGCCATGTATTCTCAGATATCCTTCTTCATACCTCTCCACTAATATTGCCTCTTTAGATCACGATACATCTTTGTGCTCCCTGGATGAATGGCAAACTGAGACTTATGGGCTTCGTCCATTATGGCCTTTGTCACTTCCGTGATTGTTGGAACTGCCAGACGCACCCTGTAGTACAATGATCCATCAGCACGTACCCTCCATTCTTCAAATTGCTCTCTGTTCTAAATTAGCGTCCAGATTCCCTAAAGGTGCTGGTCTCGCCACTGATTCTACTTCACCATCTGAACAAGAGCTGGGGTCGTCTTTATGTGGTATACCAAAATGCGATCCTAGTCTTCACAATACTGTAGCTCGTACTCACTCACTGTTGCATCTCTTTTCCAATCTTCAAAAGCCAGACATGCAAGTATCCCTGAAGACTTCTGACTAAGCGCATCCGCGACTACATTAGCTTTTCCAAGATGGTACTGCGGCGCGAAATCATAATCCTTCATGTATTCCATCCACCTTCGCTGTCTCAAATTTAAATCCCTTTGAGTAAACCAATATTTTAAAATCTTGTGGTCAGAGAAAACCTAAAACGTCACCCAGTACAAATAACATCTCTAGATCTTCAGCCCATGAATTACTGACATGAGCTCCAGATCATGAGTATGGTAGTTTTGCTCGTGAGGTCATAGCTGTCTTGATCCATACGCCACCATGCTTCCATGTTGCATCAGCACACACCCAAGTCCACGTCTTGAGGCATCTGTGTAAACTTCATACGGCTCATCACTGTTGGGAATGATCAATACTGGTGCTGAGATCAACCGATTCTTCAGTTCTTGAAAAGTGAGCTCACATTCTTCATTCCACTCGAACCTATCATTCTTCCTAATCAATCTTGTCAACGGCGTTGCTATCTTTGAGAAATCCTCATAAATTTCCTATAGTACCCTACAAGTCCCAAGAAGCTGTAAATTTTTGCCACATTCCTCGATCGTTCCCATTCCACTATGGCTTCCACATTAGATGGATCCACCAAAATGCCATGCACAGAAATGACATGACCTAGAAACTTAACTTTTGTCAACCAGAACTCATACTTTTCCTTCTTAGCATACAGTCGGTGCTCCCATAGAATCTGAAGCACAACCCTAAGATGCTGCTCACGATCCTCCCAAGTCTTAAAATAAATCAAGATATCGTTGATAAACACAATCACGAACTGATCGAGATAGGGCCTGAATATCCTATTCATTAAGTCCATAAAGGCTACTGGAGCATTCGTAAATCCGAACGACATCACCAGAAACTCAAAGTGTCCATATCGGGTCCTAAAAGCTATTTTGAGAATGTCCTCTTCCTTAATCCTGAGCTGATGATATCCTAACCGCAAATCTATCTTTGAGAAATACCGCGAACCTCCCAACTGATCAAAGAACTCATCGATCCTAGGCAGAGGATACTTATTCTTCATCATGACCAGATTCAATTGCCGATAATCTATACATAACCTGAGGGTTCCATCATGTTTCTTTGCAAACAAAGCCAGTGCTCCCCACAGTGATGTACTATTCTAGAAGTATCCCTTATCAGCAAGCTCCCGAAGCTACTTTCTTAGTTCCTTCATTTTTGCCAGCACCATTTGGTAAGGTGCTACAAAAATTGGTGTTGTTCTTGGAAGCAACTCAATACCAAATTTGATTTTTCAATGCGGTGGCAATCCTGGCAAGTCGTCAAGGAAGACATCTTCAAATTCATCTACTATTAGAATCGCTATGTTTCTTCTCAAGGCACTAGACGCCCCTTATAGGTTCATGAGGTTGGCATAGCAAGCTAAGTTCTTCCGCCCTCCAAGACATGTCTTTATGAGACGCTCACTTATTAGCCGATCACCAGCGCCCTAGTAAGTGATCGCCGTCCCCTATCAGATATTAGGGTTACTTTTCTAAGTTGATAGTCTACGACTGCACTGTATCTAGACAACCAATCCATTCCTAGGATTACATCATATGTTCTCATGGGGATTACAATCAAATCACTCTTCAAAACCTCATCCCCAACCTTTATTTTCCAAGCTTTGTAAATACAGTTTACACACACTCGCCCCAAGGGTGAAGCTATAACTAAGGGTTTGTCAAACTCTTCTATTTCTAATCCCAAGGCATGTACAAAAGAACTCAAAATGAGAGAATGAGTGGCATTAGTATCGAATAACATGTGTGCTAAAGACCGAGAAACCAGAATCATACTGTCGACAACTGCATTACTAGTCTGAGCATCTGAACTCCTTGATATTAGGGTATGAACCTACACTGGAGGTTTCCCTTTACCTCTACCAGCACTACTAGATCCTAGGTTAGTTGGCCTATACTGCTGTGATGAAGGCGACTGCATATTGGTTGTACTCGACGCTCGACATTGAGGGGCATTGTGTTGGAAATTCTATGGCTGATATCCTTATACTGAGTATTACAATTGCTGGGGTGAAAACTAATGAAACTGAAGCTAAGGGAACTGCTGAATCAGAGATGGGGTCTGAGGCTAAGGTTGGCGACTGGCTCCTTCTCTAGTCTAAAGTCCTAGATGAGCACTCCTTATCGAGCAATTCCTCTTAATATGTCCTGGCTGTTGGCAATAGTGACAATGAAAGCTGTAGGGGTTGCTGCGCCCGCTGTTAGATGTACTGTTGCTACCGCTATTCACACTACCCTCTTTGTTCTTTCTCGGAGTTGGTCGATTATTGGTGCTCTTCCTGTCGCTCCTATGTGGTCCTCATGATGTCTTGGCTCGATTCTCACAGTACTGCGTGTAGTCATTTTCCACCGATATTGTTGATGACATAAGCTCTTTGAAGTTCCTGAGTCATAGGGCAACCACCTGTCGTCGTATAGGGGCTTTGAGTCCATCCTGAAACTTAATGCACTTCTCATGTTTTGATGGTGCTATAGAAGGGGCAAACCTAGCCAATTCATTGAACTTCGCCTCATATTCTCGAACTGACATATCACCCTATTGCAATATGTAGAATTCAACCGCCTTTGGTCTGTATATCCTTGTGGAAAGTAGCAGTCGTAGAACAGCTCCTCAAACCTGTCCCAACCAATGTTACCATTGTTTTCCAGGTGCTTTGCTTGCTTTCACCAAGTATTAGCACCACTTTCAAACTTGTATGCTGCAAACTCCACGCGATACTTTACTGGCACACCAAGAGTATCCAAGTGTTTCACAATCGAGTCTAACCAATATTCTGCTGCCTTTGGGTCCCCGTTTCCATTGAAAGTTAGAATAGACACAAGCCAAAACTCCTTAAAGTACGTATGCCGACGACTAGCCTCATAATCCTCCGATTTTGCCCTTGTTGCCATCTGCTAAAATGCAACAATCATAGCCCTCATCATGCCATCATCATTTCCAAACTTGGCGTCAGCTGTCGAACATCGTCTAGGTGCCATTCTCTCACTTTTGAAAACAAAATTTTGGACTGTTAATAGTATTTCATTGTCGTACCTATGTGTGCACAATTCTCAAGGTTCATAACCTTGAGCTTTGATACCATTTTGTCACGCCTTGGAGTATGGGAGGTGACGTGGTGGTTTAATTTAGTTAATTAAGTATAAATTTAGTTAGACATGAGTTTAAAAGTTAAGAAATTATCTACAAAAAGGTGATAATTTTAAAACCTTTTTAAAGCGAGCAATTATAGTAATTAAACAAGTAATAATAACAAAATAAACAATGAGAAAATAAAAATTAAGAAATAAGGAGAAACGAGAATGGGTCTCACCGACTGTCACGCCCTAGAGTACGGGAGGTGACGTGGTGGTTTAATTAAGTTAATTAAATAAAGATTTAGTTAAAAACAGGGTTTAAAATTCAAATTTATAATTAAAAAGTGATAATTTTAAAATTTGTTTAAGTAGAATAATTTAAGGAATTAAAATAAACCATTATGATAATTAAATAAATGAAAATAACATTAAATAATTAAATATGGGATGGAACGCGTATGGGTTCCACTGGCCCACATATTATGCACACACATATGGTACTGACAATATTACAATACAACCACAGTCCAAAGTAAAAGAATAAGTTAAGAATCTTACATGCCTTGAATTGTATCTTAACCTACCCAGTCTTCTACTGATAGTAAGTCCGATCAGCGGACTCTTCTCCAATCCTAAGTTGATGTCCACCTAGGGTTAAGATTTTTAAAACAAATAAATCATGAGCGAAAGGCTCAGTAGGACTATATTTGGAAATTATTCAATTTTAAAAGAAATTTCATAAACCAGATAAATATATAGAAAACGAGCTAGAACAATTAAACAAATAAATAATTAAATGAGAACTTAATAAAAATATAATCTTACCAAAACAATTCAAATAGGTCGACCAGAAAGAATAAAATTTTCCTTTCCTGGGCAAACCATATGTAATTCACCACCGTAGTGGCCCAGTTGGGTTTCGGGACCTGCCCCCAAGGTCGTTCACTACACGACCCGATCTCTAATATGGCATTATGCCCTCAAACATATATACATATATATCTTTTGATTAATAAAATCTCTTCTTTACCAGATATAATCATTTATATTCATTATGAGGTTTATTATAAAATCCACTTCAATCTATTGTTTCAGAAAATAGTTAATAGAAATCCTTTGTTAACAAATCATTTGAAAACATTTTCGTAAA